>APFE031288948.1:0-12407 GCA_000404065.3 Pinus taeda
ACGTCAAAATATTGGTGTATTGATCTGTGATCTGTTTGTGAGCGGTGTCCTTTTGGTGTTCTGTCTGAGGAACTTACCCTGTAAATTCCTACATATCCTTCATGTCAAATTTTGTAGCTAAGTTTTCCTTGCAATCTTTGATGAGCCTAAATGAACTTGTCAGAAAAAGGTCATCTACATATACCACCAAAATTAGAGCCTCATTCTCTACAGTCAGATAGTAGAGGTTGGTATCTGCGTCACTCTTGACAAATCCCATATTCTGCAAGTAACCATCAATTCGACCGTACCATGCTCTAGGTGTTTGTTTAAGCCCATACAAGGTTTCTTTAGCCTACATACATGAGTTTTCTTCTCATGTGTCTCAAAGCCCTCTTGTTGTTCAATGTATACTTCTTCTTCTATCACCCCATTCAAGAACGCAATCTTGACGTCCATCTAGTGAATCTCCCACCCCATCTGTGTTGCAAGGGATATCGCAGATCTAAGAGAAGTATACCTGGCTACTAGGGTGAAGGTTTCTTCGTAGTCTATCCCTTCCTTTTGAGCATACCCCTTAGCCACGAACCTGGCTTTGTATTTTTCCACGTTGCCATCTGCAACATACTTGACTTTGTAGATCCATCTTGAACCTACAACTGATTGTGAAAAATTCTAAACAGAAATTCTATTACTGCAGTAACTGATTTATTTCACCTACTTATTATTCTCATTATTTATGAAATCCCTTCAGTAAACATTAAAATAAATTCTACTGCAGATATCACATCATTATACAGAAATAAATATATGCACAAGAATCAATCACATCAACACAATTATTTTTGGACAATTTTCCCCGGAAAAACCCAAAGTAGGAAAACCAGTGCAGCAGAGGAGGGTTTTATTAATCTTCAGTAGCAATCACTTTTACAGAAAAATTTACACATACTGGGAGAAAACACCTGAGACTTTCTCCGAGATTTTCTGACACCCTGGAGAGCTTCCTTTTTCCACTGTGTAAGCCCTGCGTCATTCTGCGTGGCTCTGCGCAGCTTTGGTCCCTCTCTGCGTCATCCATACGTCTCTCTGATTTACGTCTCCCTCAGCATTGTCTATCATATGTGAAAATTCTATCACTGTAGCAACAGATTTACTTTTCCTACTTATTTCACTGTAAGTTATTCATGAAATTACTTCAACAAACATTAAAATAAATACTGTTGCAGATATCACACCGTAATACAGAAACAAATATATGCACAACAATCAACACATTGACATAGTTATTTTGGACTAATGTCCCCAGAAAAACCTAATGTGGGAAAACTAGTGCAGCAAGGGAAGATTTTATTATTTAGCAATTTTCTAGTACAACAGGGTGCCAAACTAGCTTACCCACAGATAGACAAATTCTCCAGCGCTTCTACTAAACCCGGTGTAGGCCCTGAAACCCTCTGCGTCAGCCTGAAACCCTCTGTGTCAACCTATTGAGGCTCTGTGTAGCCTCTTTGGCCTTGTGCGTCACTCCTGCGGCCTCTATGACGCAGGCCTTGCCGGCTTTGCGCAGTCTCTGCTGCCTCTGCATGGCTTCCTTTAGCCCCCGTATCTGCCTCTTTTGCCTCTGCGTTGATCTCCCATCTCTCTGTTCCGTACTTGTTGCCTCCTAATTGCCCTCCAGACCACTGGTTCAATTTCTCAGCTAACCCCGCTCCAGAAATTGAATTCACTGGTCTCCCTCAGTCTATTCTCCAAGTGACCCTCAAGCCTCCTCTTATACTTTTCTCGTTGACAAATCAACGGCCAAAATTAAGTCCATAATCAATGGCTAAGATTAAATCTAGCTTGATCCATGTATTTTGTTCCATTCTAACAGTTTCATATTAATACACATTAATATCTCCTAAACTATTTAGCATTTGCCCAAACCCTTTCTGGGTATTGGAGATCTCATGTGCCCCAACCTCTCCACGAAATTTCATGCACATCCGATGCTACCCCAAATCAACACTCCCTCTTAGCGAGGACTGTGCTCTAATAATACTCCTCATTGAGTATCACCCTAATCATCCAACATCGGTCCCTATGCTAATGTTAAGTCTCCCTGCCCAACATCCTCTGCACTGCTACCCATGACTCTGCTATTGCCACTGCTGCATTTGTATGAGCGGGTCCTTTCTCCCAACACTGCACCCGCATTGCAACTCCCTCTACATATGTGTTGTTGCTGGTTCTTTCTCCCAACACTGCATTTGCACTGCAACTCCCTCTTCATTCATGCTGCTAACACACTACTTCTGAAAGGGGTTTTTTACCATCCCCATCTTTTCCCTAAAGTAGTCAAATTTTGACTTTCCAAGGGCCTTAGTGAGGATATCTGCCACTTGTTCTCCTGTAGGAGTGTAGCTCAACTGTACAGCTCCTCGTTGGGCACAGTCTCTTACAAAGTGATACCGGATATCAATATGCTTCGACCTATCATGAAATACTGGATTCTCAGAGAGTTTGATGCAACTCTGATTATCACACATGATCTTGGTTGCCTCCATATTTCTTCTGAATAGGTTCACTAGCAGTTTTCTAAGCCATATGGCCTCACACGAAACTATGCTTGCTGCCATATATCCTGCCTCAGATGAGCTCAGAGCCACGGACTTCTGTTTCCTACTGCACCAGGAGGTCATTCCTAATCCAATGTCGAAACAATACCCAAAGGTACTTTTCTGATCCACTGAACTTCCTGCCCAATCTGCATCAGTAAATCCACTCAACCTAATATCCTTCCCCTTGGTGTATAGGAGCCCATAATCAACTGTTCCCTATAAATACATGAGAACGTGTTTGGTTGCTACCCAGTGTACCCTCTTTGGTTCCACCATGAACTGGCTGAGTGTGTTGACAGCGTAGCAAATATCTAGCCTGGTATTGACCAGATACATCAAGGACCCTATGAGCTATCGGTATAGGTTGGGATCGACATCCTTGTCTTCTGATGCATCAATCTTCTCTCAGTTAGTGATCATTGGCATAGCCATAAGTCTACAGTCTCCCATACCGAACCTTTCCAAGATCTCTGTAGCATACCTCCCTTGCCCAAGGAAGATATGTCCTTTCTGCTGCCAAACTTCCAACCCTAGGAAGTAGTGCATTCGTCCTAGATCCTTCATATCGAACTCGGTGGCTAGTTTCTTCTTGCAGTCCTCAATGAGTCTAGATGATCCTGTCAGAAAGAGATCATCCACATATAATACTAAGATAAGTGGTTCGTTCTCTACGACCAGATAGTAGAGATTCGGATCCGTGTCACTCTTGACAAACCCCATCTTCAGCAAGTAGCCATCTATTCAACCCTACCACACTCTCAGTGCCTGCTTCAGCCCATACAAGGCTTTCTTCAGTCTGCATACATGAGACTTCTTCTCATGAGTTTCAAAGCCCTCTAGTTGTTCAATGTATACCTCTTCTTCTATTACTCTGTTTAGAAATGTCGTCTTGACATCCATCTGATGGATCTCCCATTCTATCTGAGCTGCAAGGGATATCACGGTCCTAATAGATGTATACCTGGCTACCGGGGCGAAGGTTTCCTCATAGTCAATCCCTTCCTTTTGAGCATACCCCTTAGCTACAAAACTGGCCTTGTATTTCTCAACACTGCAGTCCGTAGCATATTTGATCTTGTAGATCCATCTTGAACCTACCACAGATCTGTCTTGAGGCCTTGACACCAACTCCCAGACATCGTTCACCATTATGGAGTTATACTCCTCCACCATCACATCTAGCCAAACCTGATGCTGAGCTGCCTCCTTGAAACTGGCAGGCTCTCCATCCTGAGCTACTAATGCCTGATACATGTCTGGTTGCTTTCGCTCCCAGAAAGCAACCAAACATGTATCATTGATGAAGTTTTATGCATCATGCAGAATCTAACGAAGTTCTTTGCTAGTTCTTCTTCTGCCAGCAGGTGCTTCTGTTCGCTCCTCCTCATCCTGTGAATCTTCTTGACCTGAGGAAGGATTCTTCACTTCCATTGGTTGAAGAGGCATGACCAACGGATCCTCTTTTGACTGCTCCTCGGAAGGCATTTTGCGAGATCTTCCGAAAGCTCTATCCTCCATGAACTTTACATCTCGACGTACTACTACCTTCCTACTCCCCGGAAGATAGATTCTGTATGCCTTAGCATTGTCACTATATCCCACTAGATACCCCTTTTTTGCAGTCTGATCCAGCTTCTTCCTCTTTTTTTCAGGTATGCAGCAATATGCTAAACTCCCAAATATCTTGAAATGGCTGACTTCAGGCGTCTTCCGAGTGAAGACTTTCTCTGAAGTAATCTTGCCCAATGCCCGATGAGGAGTCATGTTCTGAACGTAGACAATTGTTTTGCATGCTTCCGCCCACAGGAATTTTGGCATATCCTGATCATACAGCATGGCCCTAGCTGTTTCTACAATAGTTATGTTTTTCCTTTCTGCCACCCCATTCTGCTCCAGATTGTAGGGAATTGTCCACTATCTTCTGATGCCCTCCTTAGCGCAATAATCAGTGAAGTCCTTATCGACATACTCTCCACCATTATCTGAGCACAAGACTTTTATTTTCTTACCAGTCAGATTCTCCACTAGAGCCTTGAACTCCTTGAATCGACAAAAAACCTCATTCTTGGTTTTCAGAAAATAGATCCAAGTTTTCCTCGAGTGGTCATCAATGAAGGTAAGGAAATACTCGACACCGCTGAGAGCTTTGACGAACATAGGTCCGCAGATATCTAAGTGTATCAATCCTAGTACAATATTGGCCCTATGTTTGCTCCTAGGAATTGACGCCTTGGCATACTTTCCTAGAGCGCATCCCCTGCATACATTAACTTGTTCCGTACTCAGATCAGGAACTCCTGTTACAGTGCTCCTGAGAATTCTCAAAGCTCCATGGTGCAAGTGACCCATCCTTCTGTGCCATAGTTCGTTCAAGTCCTTGTCCCCATGACTGCCTATTAGTGCCATTGCAGATTCTAGTTGTAATCTATACAACCAATTACTTTTGATCCCGATCTGCACTTTCTTTTTCCAGCTCGAGTGTTTAAAGTATACCTTTTCCTTGATGGTGTAGACGTCATAGCCCTTGCCTTGTAGCTGTGACACAAAAAGTAAGTTCATCCCCAATCCTAGTACATGCAACACATTTGTGGCACAGAACCACTCTCCCGATTATGTCTGAAAAACTATGGTACCCTTTCCTACTGAAGTACACTTTGCTTTGTTCCCCATGGTCATTTGAAAGTTCATCTTCTCTTCTCAATATTCTGAGAAACACTCCCTGATTCTCGTCATATGCCATGAGGTTCCACTGTCTATATACCATACTTTTGATGATGCAACACTAGTCATGCACGCCACTTCTTCTTCCAACCTGGAAGCCAACATAGAGAAATCGAAATCTCTCTCTTGTGCAATCTTCTGAAAATCTGCGTGAGTCCCCTGAGGTAGATGCCTCTACATTGTGTTCTTGACCCATAACTGATTTTCCCTTTCTATCTCTAGTTACTTGCTCTAATACCATGTGAAAATTATATCACTATAACAACTGATTTACTTTTCCTACTTATTTCACCATAAGTTATTCATGAAATTACTTCAACAAATATTAAAATAAACACTGCTGCAGATATCACACTGTAATACAGAAACAAACATATACACAAGAATCAATACATTGACATACATAGTTATTTTGGATTAATGTCCCCAGAAAACCCAATGTGGGAAAACTGGTGCAACAAGGGAGGATTTTATTATTCAACAATTTTCTAGTACAACAGGGTGCCAAACTAGCTTACCCACAGATAGACAAATTCTTAAGCACTTCTACTGAACCCAGTGTAGGCCCTACTGGCCTCTGCGTCAGCCTGAAACCCTTTGCGTCAACCTATTGAGGCTCTGCGCAGCTTCTCTGGCCTTCTTTGTCACTCCTACAGCTTCTGCGTGGATGACGCAGGCCTTGTTGGCTTTGCTCAGTCTCTGTTGCCTCTGCATGGCTTCCTCTGGCCCCTATGTCTGCCTCTTCTTCCTCTGTGTTGATCTCCCATCTCTCTTTTCCGTACTTGCTGCCTTCTGATTGCCCTCCAGACCAATGGTTCAATTTCTCAGCTAACCCTGCTCCAAAAATTGAATTGACTGGTCTCCCTTAGTCTGTTCTTCAAATGACCCTCAAGCCTCCTCTTATACTTTTCTCGTTGACAAAGCAATGGTCGAGATTAAGTCCCTAATCAATGGCTAAGATTAGATCTTCTTTGATCCATGTCTTTTGGACCATTCTAACACGGTTTGATATTAATACACATTAATATTTTATTTTCCCTGAGTTTATGATGCAGGAGCATCCTGCTTCAGGAAATCATTCTATATTTGGTTGACTAGGGGGTGTGATGTTTTAATTTATTTGTATATTTTTTGATAAATTGAGTGAGAAAACTATGTGTGAGGTTTTCAATTGTAAAATATTCTCAACTATGTGAGAATGTCAGGGATAATTGATATGTGTAGATCTCATAAAAATCTTAGGGATCACAAGATCCTCGAATAGGAATTAGTTGAGTGAATTATGGAAAATATCATAGATTTAGTATAATCCTAATTATGTAATTATGCTATAAATATAAGCCTGCAAGGAGAGTGTTAGGGAGTGTTCCAAAGTGTTAGGGAGAGCTAAGTGGTAGTGAGAATAAATCAGAGCACGAGGTGTTCTGTATATTTATGTAAATACTGTTATGATTGAAAGAGTTTGCGTTCAAACTTGTTTCTACATGATCTTTATTATGTGATTTGATTGTGTTGACTCTTTAATCGTAAGCTGAATCCTTTGTTAATTACAGTGAAACGTTAATAGTTTGGATACGTTTCAAGGTCACAGAAATATAGTTTAGAGAGACTAAACTTAGCGGACAAACACTAAATAAACTTGGTGGAACGAAGAAACCTGACGAATTCGTGAAGAAACCGGAAGAAGATCAGGATCGTCCAATCGACAGATCCAACAGATCTACAGTCATTGTGTGCCAACAAGCGCAAAGGTTAACTCCAAAAACGGACGCGATCATTTATAAAATTGAGTTAATAACTCATTTAATCGTGACCACCAGCTTGAAAAGCTCAAATCAGACGATAATCGCGTTGAAAAATGCACGGAGTTTAATCCAGATTTCGGACATGATATGTTATGGACTGTGGTTTAATCCACTTGAATTCTGGATCGATTACAGCCGTTCATTAAGAATGGACAAGATTAGACGGATATCACTCCGAAAAATGCACGTGAATTAATTTAAGTTTCGGACACAATAAGTTTTAAACCGGAATTTAACTTGTTCTGAGTTCCACTAAAGAGGTCGGGTTCCAATAAGTTAATTAAAAAGGGATTTAATTAATTTAATTTCCGGGATTTGTGTTCGAAGCAATTTCGCTGCATCAAAGTGGTATCAGAGCATAAGAAGATTTTGCGTGAAGTATGATTGTTTGTCAATGTTAGTCTTTATAATTTTTGTGCAGAGTAACGACAGAGGAAGGTGAGAAGATTTGCAGTGGCCTAGAGCAAGGAGTGCTCATATGGTTCCAGAGGAGAGAACCAGAGAGATGCCAAAAGACTAAGCTCAAAGGAAAGAAGCTTGGTGAGGTAAGGGTAGTAGGGAGGACTTGTTACTGCAGAGGGTGATTGTAGCTCACAAGTTTAAGCTGTTAGAAAGACAAGAAGCATATGACAAGGAAAATCAGAGGTGCAGTAGAAGCAAAGGGAAAAACAAAGGAGTCAGTTTTATAATTTGATTGAGGTAAATATTTTCTTTTATTTGAGTTTGAAGAATTAGTGAAAATGAACATGGAGAAACTTAGGGAAGGTTCGAATAAATGTCAGATGAGTCATGAAGAGCGTAGGATAAGTATTGCAATGATGAAAGCAGAGTTGAATATACTACAGGAATGGTTTCAAGAGAAAGAGAATGAAGACCGAAGACATGGATGGAGAATAAGGAAACGGGTCAAGTGGAATCTATTGCAACAGAAATGGAATGCTATGTTGATGAACAAATACATATTTCTTTGTTGGAGAAGGAGAGACTCATAGGAATTGAGTCACAGCAAAAAGGATTTGTTGAAACCTAGTAATTCCATAGTGGGAATTTGGAGCTTGAAGCATCAAAAGAGACCAAAATGTCTGATATTTTAAAAACTGATAGTTTGTCTATGAATGCAGGTATGGTATTAAATAAGGAATTTGTTGCTATAGAGACAGCTAATGACCATTGTTATGATCAAGAAGTCTTTTGTGAACCTGAAGGAAATTGGGATGATTGTTTTTCATTCCATGAAGTTGAGTTTGCAGCTCAATTAGAGAAAGAAGCAGCAGACAAAGAGCCAAAGGCCGAAGAAGTTGAGACTAGAGAAACTGTAACAAAAGAAGGAAAGGACACCATAGAGAACATCAACCGTGTTGATGTGATTAACAAAGAGGAATTACTCCTAGAGCATGGTGGAGAAAATTACAGAATTTGATTGATAGTTCGAGTGATGATGATGGTGAACTTTCAGATTTAGTTCTTACTAATCTTAGCACGACAGAATTACCTGGCAAAGCTATAGGTGCAGACAGTGAACCAGTTCAAGACTCGTTCAAAATTTGGTAACCAGGAAAACGGGTATTCAAGTTTCCACATGCAGTTCACGAGTCTATATTTCTAGAATAGAGGATGATGAGGTATGGAAAGTCAAGAATCATGTTTAATAATTCTCTGAAGATACTATTCTACGAATTTAATGCCAAACTACAAGATGAAGTTATTCCTTTGAAGTACCATCAGCAAAACAGAGTTTGGAATCTTGGAGGTAGCATGTCATTCAGACTTGTAGCTGTCACATTACTACAAAAAAGTAACAGACCTCATAGACAGGAGACTATGATTTTTTTCTACATCGGGAGTTTGATGCAGGAGCATCCTGCTTCAGGGAATCATTGTATATTTGGTTGACTAGGGGGTGTGATGTTTTAATTTATTTGTATATTTTTTAATAAATTGAGTGAGAAATCTATGTGTGAGGTTTTCAGTTGTGAAATATTCTCAACTATGTGAGATTATCAAGGATAATTGATATGTGTAGATCTCGTAGAAATCTTAGGTAACACGAGATCCTCGAATAGGAATTAGTTGAGTGAATTATGCAAAATATCATGGATTTAATATAATCCATAATTATGTAATTATGCTATAAATGTAAGCCTGTGAGGAGAGTGTTACAGAGTGTTAGGGAGTATTCCAGAGCGTTAGGGAGAGCTAAGTGGTAGTGAGAATAAATCAGAGCACAAGATGTTCTGTATATTTATGTAAACACTGTTATGATTGAAGGAGTTTGTGTTTAAACTTGTTTCTGCATGATCTTTATTATGTGATTTGATTGCGTTTAGTCTTTAATCGTAGGCTGAATCCTCTGTTAATTACAGTGAACCGTTAATAGTTTGGATATGTTTCAAGGTCACGGAAATATAGTTTAGAGATAGACTAAACTTAGCGGACAAAGACTAAATAAACTTGGCGGAACGAAGAAACCTGACGAATTCACGAAGAAATTGAAGGAAGATCAGGTTCGTCCGATCGACAGATCAAACAGATCTACGGTCATCACGTGCCAACAAGTGCAAAGGTTAACTCCAAAAACGAACACGATCATTTATAAAACTAAGTTAATAACTCAGTTAATCGTGACCATCCACTTGAAAAGCTCAAATCGGACAGTAATCGTGTCGAAAAATGCACGGAGTTTAATGCAGATTTCGGACGCGATATGTTATGGACTATGGTTTAATCCAGTTGAATTCCAAATCGATCACAGTCGTTCATTAAGAATGGACGAGATCGGACGGATATCGCTCCGGAAAATGCACGTGAATTAATTTAAGTTTTGGACATGATAAGTTTTAAACTAGAATTTAACTTGTTTTGAGTTCCACTAAAGAGGTCGGGGTCCGATAAGTTAATTAAACAGGGGTTTAATTAATTTAATTTCTGGATAAGTAAAGTTGCGGTTTTCTGTCATCAATTTAGACTTAGGGACTCCATTAAAAATATTAATTATTTTAATATCTGTTGAACTTTTTAGAATCTGCCCAAACTCTTTCAAGGTATTGGAGATCTCATGTGCCCCAACCTCTCCACCAAATTTCGTGGCTAGAGCACATGCGATGATACCCCAAATCAACATCATAGTCCCTACGTCACTTCTTCTGAGCTCCCTGACTGCTGCTAATCCCCCCTCTTCCTCCACCCTCCAACTCTCTCTATGAAATCGATCTCCTTCTCTTTGAGAATCGATTTTCCTTGAGATACTAAGTATTTGCTAGTGTGTCTCCAAATGACCCTCAAGTCTTCTCTTATAATTTTCCTGTTGACAAATCAACGACCGAGATTAAGTCTCTAATCAAAAACTAAGATTAAAACAGACTTGATCCTTGTCTCTTAGAAGCTTCTCATCCTTATCTTTCTTAATACCCATTAATATTTTTTTCCTAAGTTTAAACTTAGGAACCCATTAAAAATATTAATTATTTTAATAACTCCTCATCCGGATGGAATTTCTCAAAACGATTTCTGGGTCTTGGATATCTCATGTGCCTTAGCCTCTCCACCAATTTTCTTGGCTAAAAGACATTTGATGCTACTACAAATCAACACTCCCTCTTAGCGAGGAATGTGCTCTAATAATAATACTTCACCACGGAACCATCACATTGATCCTCCGCACCAGTACCTGTGTTGATGTCTGGCCTACTGCTTTACATCATCTGCACTGCTGCTCCCTGTACTACTTCCCATAACACTGCTACGTCTGTACTACAACTCCCTCTCAATCTACTGCATCATGCTGCCCATAGCACTGCCACTGCTAACTATTGCACTACATCACCTGATACTTATCCATTTCTACCACTGAAATGGATTCTTTACCATCCCCATCTTCCCCCTGAAATAAATGAACTTTGCTCTTCCTAGGGCCTTGGTGAGGATGTCCGCCACCTATTCTCTTGTAGGAGTGTAGTTCAACTATACTACTCCTCGTTGGACACAGTCTCTGACAAAGTGACACCTAATATCAATGTGCTTCGATCGATCATGAAATACTGGATTCTTAGAGAGCTTGATGCAACTTTGATTATCACACATCATCCTGGTCGCATCCATCCTTCTACTGAATAGGTTCACAAGCAATTTTATAAGCCATATGACTTCGCACAAAGTTATGCTAGTGGCCATATATTCTGCTTTAGCTAAGCTCAGAGCTATGGATTTTTGTTTCCTACTGCACCAGGAAGTCATTCCCAATCCAATGTTGAAATAGTACCCAGTGGTACTTTTTCGAGGTACTGAACTTCCAGCCCAATCTGCGACAATGAACCCACTCAGTCTGATGTCATTGCCTCTGGTGTACAATAGTCCATGCTCGACTATTCCCTGTATATACTTGAGAACATGTTTGGTTTTTGCCCAATGCGCCCTCTTAGGTTCCACCATGAACTAACTGAGGGTGTTGACAGCGTAACAAATGTCTGGCCTAATATTGACCAAATACATCAGGGGTCCTATGAGCTGCCTGTACAAGGTGGGATCAACATCTTTGTCTTCTGATGCATCAATTTTCTTCCAGATGGTGATCATTTGAGTAGCCATAGGCCTACAGTCCTGTATCCTGAATCTCTTCAGGATTTCTGTAGCATATCTCCCTTGTCCAAAGAAGAACTCATCGTTCTTCTACCAAACTTCTAACCCCAGGAAATAATGCATCTATACCAAATCCTTCATGTCGAATTCTTGTGGCTAGATTCTTCTAGCCGTCCTCGATGAGCCTGGATGATCTGATCAGGAAGAGATCATCCACATATAATACTAGGACTAGAGGTTCATTCTCTACAACCAAATAGTATATATTGGGATCTGCATCACTCTTAACAAACCCTGTCTTCTGCAAGTAGCCATCAATTCGACCATACCATGCTCTAGGTGCCTGTTTAAGCCCATACTATAGAATTTCTCATTGTAGATCAACAGATTATGCAATATACTAAAGCAAAATACAAGATCTACTTCTACAACAAACTTGCGGAAGCTTAATCGAATTTGAGCAAGATCAAATAGAACACATATAACTGAGAAGGAGAAACCAATCACACATGAACATAGATGAATACTCTGGGGAGAGCCTCAGCTAAAAACCCTGATCTCTGTATTATCATACAAGTGGAAATATGTTCAGATTACACAAAGCATCAACTCACAAGTTATCCTGCTCTCAGTACAATCCAACAGTGCTGCTCATAGACGGTCAAAGGCTTCTCACAAACCTTCTCCTCTGCCCTCCAAGCCTCCTACTTCCTTGCGCAGTTTC
>APFE031288957.1:0-44715 GCA_000404065.3 Pinus taeda
ACTATCATTCAAATATGATTGCTCTTAAAAATATTTAGTGGATATTTGACAAAAGCATTAAAATTTTTCTCATCCACTTAATAAATCTTGATAGTTAATTAAAATTTAAAAATTTATTCCAAAATAAATATACAAATAAATTCAACTATCCAAAACCCTACAAGGTCAAGGATTCAAATTTCATGGCTAGGGATTGAGGATGAAAGCCACTTTTGAGGGAATTAAACTATTTCCAAAGAGAATCTAAGCTTAACCTAGCTTTACACAATCACGTTGATAACAGCCCACTGGCAAAAAAACAATAATCCAATAATAATATATATATATATTATTTATAATATATATAATATAATATATTATATATGGTATTGTTGCACTTTCATGTCAAGATATGAATGAAGTATTTGCATGGACATTATATCGCTCGATTGAGTAAACACACACCGTTCATTTTCAATAGAAATATAGTTTATGAGGATGGGTTGGGGTTGACTGGAGGGGCAGACTCCATAGTGAGAGGCTATGAGGAAGGAGATATATGACAGGGATATAAGAGGCAGCCAAGCCCACTCACAAGGAATCGAAGAAAAGAGGAATAGCCATCCATCACATTGGCCGCCACAAATGCTCAGTGCTACCTACTTATAGTATTGATGAAAATATAAATAAAAGCAGACTGCCTGCATAATACATAAAATTCAATTGTTGTGATTACCTTATGGTTGTGATTTCCTGGTTATAAACCAATAGACCTTTTTCTCTAAGAAGGGAATGAATCCTGCCCACACTTTTATCAAAGCCATACCATATGAGGACACAAATGCCAGGGCCACCATATTCTTGGTGATGACTAATACATTCCTATTTCATATGTCATTTGAGTATCTTACTCTATCAAACAAGCAGACAACCAAAAGGAGAAAAAAAGAAGGTCCACATGAAAGTATCAAATAGTTTTTTTAGTTTCTTTCTTGCCATATGAGTATCTTAGTGTATCTTCCTTTTTTTTACAAGGGAATATTTGATAGAATTTTAAATGGTAAATATTAATATTTTGTGCTGACGTACCATCTACGCTCTAACCATGAATTGGGATACCTAAGTTTCTCTTAAAATCCACAGTCTTCACTAAGGAATTATGTACACATCTTTTTTCTCATTAGATAGATGTATTGCATGTACTTGTTTTGAGTCTTTAGATATTACATGCTTTGTATTTATTATCTCAGGCATCAAATGGTGAAATTTGTGGACCAACAACTCCTTGCCTTTTGAGAATTTATTGAGATAATAGAATTAGAAACTCCACTGGGCAGTTTATCCTTAAGTGATTTGATTTTTATTTTTTTGGTTTCCAATTTTGATTTCTACTTATTGTTGAGTTTTTCCTATCATTTTTTACCTTTTTGGGGGTTATTATAAGCCGAATTTTCTTGTATTATGTTATATCTAAGTCATTTTTTCTTTTCTATGTTTCCCTTGGCTGGTCGTCACTACTTGTTAGTGACTTATAGAGTGACCATAAAACACAGGATGTCAATTTCCTTGTTGCAATACCCTATCTGTGTCTTTCCTCAATCTGAGTGAGGAAAGGTTTTAAGGATGGAAGTTTATGTTAAAGTTTAGAAACATTGGCAAACCTTAAAAGTCCTTAAAATGCAAATTGTAAAATGTTTAACAACATTTTTTATAAAATATTTAGATTTCTAATTATTTTATCCTAGCCTATACAAATTTTTGGCGATTGTTAGGGTAAAATAATTTTGTACTATAAATTTTGGGCAATGGAAATTGGTGAATCTTTTTTTTCGGAAAATACATGGAAAATTATCTCACTTGCAAATATTAGCCCCTAAAATTTTCCCTAGTGTGACCACCTTCTATAGGTGGATTTTTTAGTATGGTTCCTCCCGAGCTCTTTTGAAAGGGCCTTAGATCTATCATCCTCTACTTATCAATTATCAAAGCTATGCCAATTCTGGTTGAGTTGGTCCTTGATTTGGGAGATCTTGCCATTTGTTTATGATTTTAGTTTCTTGTTGAAAGTTGAACTTTTTATTTAATTGCTTCTTGTCCTAATTGACATTTTTATTTATTTTGTGACGTTGGATCCTAGTGGTTTATGGAGTACTTGTTATTTTCTTGTGTGTTTAAAGCATGAAGAAATCCATTTTATTTAGCCTCTCTAGTCGTGTTTCCTTTTTTAGTGTTTGGTTCGTTTCCCTTCCAAGTCACTGTAGGTTTATGCTTGCTTTTTATCTACATTGAGTTGCAAATCTAAAACTTACTTTCTATTTGAACTTGTTTATCCATGTGTGATGATTCATTGTTCATGATTTATTTTGCAAATCCTTAGTTTTGAGCTTTTTAATGCATGTTGGTACTCTTGGTTTGGCATTGTTTAAGGGTTTCTATTTTGCATTTTTTATTTGTTTTGTTGACTGGTTTATTTTCTAGATTTAGTGAATTTTAGAGTGAATATTGAAAGTGAGTGTGTGGTTGTGTATTCCTTGGAAAAAAGGAAATATACTCTTTACCATTCCTTTGAGTTAGTTTTCATCAAAATTGAAAGAAAAAAATTGAACTTCATATATTTTGCATTAGGATTGGTCTTGAGTCATTTCACACCATCTCAGTTGCACTTTGTACCCCTTATTAAGCAACAACTATAAAATAAAGCACTAAAAACATTAACTGGTCTTTTTCGTTATAGAAAATCAATAGTATCTTAGGGTTGTAGAGCCTTGGAGTAGGGTTTGCAGGGGAAAATCTCCAATGCTATCAAAATAAAAATAATACTACTAAAGAGTTAAATCCATTCTCACAATGGCATCACCGAGAAAGCTTCTCTTACATAGGTGCTAAGCACATTGTCACATTAATAATTTCGGAGTGGCATCCCCTCTCTCAGGCTATTGGTGTCTATGAATTGTACATGTTACATGGGGATCTCCTTGAGAGACATAAGGTTCACTTTGAGCAATCCCTTTAGATGCTTCAGGCTTAGATACCCTATCTACATGTATGGTTCTAATCACACATGTCCCCCCAATTTTTTGATTGCAAAGTGGTAACCTTATTGGCTTATCTTCTAGGGCTCTTACCTACTTGACTGTGAGTGGGAAGTACCCATAGTACCTAAGATAGACATCAATCACCATATCAGTGTTCTTGGTGGGTGATGCTCAATCCCATTGAGGTCACTTGCACCAATTAAGATTGATATAGGGAGGTTGGGGTAATTAATTTTCGAGTAATTCAATAGTTCAACATAATTTAGGGGTTTCATTTCCTCAAGAGTCTTAGCTTTCAAGAGGTACCTTTGTGGTGGTTTTCTTGTTATATCTTGTAGGTATTTTTATAGTGTTTGTTGTTTGGTATGAGTCTAGTTAGACATAGAATTGTCTCACATTAATTGATTAAACAATAAAATATATTTATTGCGGATGAGCAAACTATCTAACATTCTCAAAAACTTTTAAACATTTCTCCAAAAGAAGAGGTTCCACCACCTAGAAGATGTAGGATATGTCTAGTATGAGAGGACTTAGACCAAACTTAGGTTGGGATGGATAACCTTAGTGTTAGGAGGGAACACTTGGTTATTATTAAAGTTATAGATAATATTTCTCTGATGCACATCAACCCACATTTAATTGGTCGTCTTGAGCCTGTACTTGTACAGTTAAGTGCCTTTGCTACTGAAATTTTTTCCTTATTCTCTCCTTCGATGTATGGTGAGAGTGGATCTTTTCTATAGGGGAAATCAGTTTGTCATTTCCATCTTCGTCAGGAGTAACTTCTACCATGTCATTATTACCACCGATTAGTGTGATAGATCTCGCTTATCTAACACTGAAAAAACCTTTGTCCTCTTCGTGGGGCATTCCACCAATTGCTTCAGTAACCCCTACAATTTTTCCAAGTTTAATTGTAACTTTACCTTCATCCACATTTTTCTTTGGAGTAGGGGAAAACCTGAGCCAACCAATGGAAGCAATGTGGATTCCACCTAACTCAATCATGTCAAGGATTTCAATTCTTAATTTGGGTCTATATTCTTTCGGAAACATGCAGGGGGAATCTACATTTGTCCCTAATTAGTGTGGGGGAAATAATGTTTTTTGAGGAACATCTCATCCATGGGGTAGTTCTATTAGGAGGAAATCTCTGCTATGGAAGTCTTCATTCCTTCGAATGGGTAGCTTACTCGGGGGGCACTAACCCCACTAATGTCGTTATGAAAACATGTTTTTTTTTTTTGTTTTTTGTGTAAATAAGCGTTTGTATTAAGAGAACAAAAAATATTGTACAATAGGACTGCCCGGGCAGAATAGTGCCTGAATCTTTGCTGAGAACAAGACAACTTGACCAAAAGACCTCCTATAGAACCCCAAAGAAAGAGGGCAGCCGGCAAGGATAGAATATCCACCTCGGCCTCGAGGAGTAGACCAGAAGAGAGCAGTGCTTAACAAGAAGCAAAACGACGAGCTATGAGGCAAGAGCACGGCAAGGGAATCACCCAGCTTGGGTGGAATCCACAGTTCGGCCCTTTTTACCTTTCTTCTTACCCACTTTGACCCATCCAAGTTGATCTGGCTGGGATGGATGGACTTGTAGACTGAGCTGGGCGGATGGGGAGATCTCCTTGTCTGAATCCGAAGGAGAGGTCTCATGAGAACGTTTCTGTGAGAGCGGAGGAGCGGAGGACTCCTGAGGACCTGCTGGGGGCGGGTCCTGGGCAAGCAAAGCGTCCATCTCGTCTTCAATCACTTCCTCTTCATCTGAACTGGAACTGAAATCATCCATGGGGGGTGGGTCACAAGGCTTCCAGCTTTTGGATTTCGGCTTAGGAATAGCCTTCTTCTTTTGGGCTGGGATCGCTGGACACGTTCTGTGAAGGTGCCCTGTGAGGTGAAAATTTCTGCAACGGAACGCTATGTTCTCATAGTCTAGGGTCTGAGCCCAATAGAAGTCCCCAACCTTGAGAATGATCTGCTCTGGTAAACCTTTACTCATTTCTATTTCAGCACAGATTCTAGCGAAGGTGTAGATGCCCTTTTCCCCTCTAGAAGTGTTTGTGGCTAGATGGTGGCCTAAAGAGTTACCAATGCCTTCAAAAACAGAAAAGTGCCATAAATGAGCTGGGAGGTTTGGAAGCCTGGCCCAGATGGGGAGTTTGGTAATAACCGTTGTGGATGGATCAAAATCTGGGAACCAAGGGGTTAAGAAAAGCCTCGCAGAGTCCCAGAACCAAGGGCCCTCAGTCAAAGCTTTTTGATAATCCTCACTGTCAACAAAGATTACAATGAAGAAACCTTTGGAACAGAGGAGAACTTTGCAGTTGTTAGTCCAGTTAGAGTGGACCCATTTGTAGAGATATTCTGTGTGAGGCCAAAGCCCATTGAACCTGCAAATAATGCCCAGTTCAGAAAACACCTGGAGCTGCCTGTCCATAGTTGGATGCGCAATGTCAATGGAGGGGGTTTCCTCCAGCTTATCCACCAAAAAGGGTTTTGGAGCATGGGTTGGAGCAGCAGAGTTCTTGTGTTTCTAAGCATGGACAGTGTCTTTGTAGGAGAACACTGCTGCTGAAGAAGACTGTCCAATTGCCCCCCCTCTCAAACGCAGGGAGAGAATGATGGAAGCATTGCTTTGAATATCGTAAAAGGAAAGGGGCAAGAGATCTTCAAGCTATTTACCTCTGAAGAGAAGCCTCTGAGAAGCAGACGGAATCCCCAGCCTGCAGTCCAATTTTTGCTTGAGCTCCTGGACGAGATCGGAGGCGCGCACCCACTGAAGCAGAGATTTGCTTGATAGAAGCACTATAAAAATCTGGAAATATTTGGACTACTTCGAGGTCTGCTTTTCAACATAAGCAAGGCCTGACAGGGGCCCATTCTGTGCCGGCATAGCATTTCCTACTATAGTATCTGCTGTGCTGAGCAGAGGCGGTACTACCACAGGAAGCAACTTCTCATGACGGTATTTTAGAGACCCAGTCTGAGAAGTTATCTCTCTTTGAAGTGTTCTGTCGAACACTTGCCATGCCTCCTCCCTGCGCAGGCATATTTCATATATTCTGACAATAGGATTCTCTAGAAGCATATGCATGCTTCCATTCCTTGAATGACGCACGGAAATGAGCTGAAGCCAGGGAACAGGGAAAAAAGCAAAGCCCAGGTTTCCGCCTAAAACCCATTCTGAGGAAAGGGGTTCGAACAGGGGGAAAAAACTGTTAATGTGAGCGAAACTAAGCCCTCGAGCAGATAAACCTCTTGCAACGATGCCATCAGGAGGCTGCTTCCAATCTTGGCTGCACAAATGACCCTGCTGGGTTCCTGGCAAGAGCCGGCATAGGACCAGCTAAGCAGGAGCAGGTCACCGGTTCTGAAAGCCGCCCCTCTGCCGGCAGACGTTTGCACAAAGGAATGGTTGCGCTGAAGCCACAGGACGGGCCGTCCAACCGCATGGACAGAACCAGGGAGAGGAGGCACCGAGGGGACGCAGCGACCCCAGGCAGCGCCGATCTGCGATTCTGAGGAGCTGCAAAAAACCTTGACAGAGAAAGCACGTGACGCCGCCATTTCTTGACGTAAAACTTCACTGGCAATGCCTTAACAACACCAGGGTCCTAAGCCGTTATGAAAACATGTTCTTATGCTTACAACAATGCTTGTGTTACGAGGTCACCTTCCAGTGTCAGGGACAACTCCATTAGTATTCGTTCTTTTGGGAGTTCCTTTTTTCTTTGGCACAATCACCTTGGGGATCAAAATCCATTTATCATGTCTGTAGGTCCATGGATCTAATTCCCTAGGTTAAGTATCCTTTTAATAAACCTTATCCTTCCATTAGCTTTGTTATGGATGGACCATACAGTATGTCATGGAGTCCAAATTTACCTTCCAATTCATTCAACCAACATCAACTTCCATTTCTAGCATCACTTAATTTGTAGAACTTGGAAAAACTTACAAATGATCCCATATTGAATGATATTATCTGGCCACCTATGCATGTCAAATTACCATAAGATGTTCCTAAGTTTGACGGGAAGCTAGGAGAAAACCTGACGACACATATTACCACCTACCATTATTGGTGTTCTTCAAACTTTCTGGGGGGATGATTTTGTGTGATTTCACCTCTCAAGGTGTGCCTTAATTAGGGATGATGCCAAATGGTACATCGAACTCAATAAGGCATCCAATAGTTATTATTCTTACTTGGAGAGAACATTCTTGAACCATTTCCAATTTCATTCATTGGAAATGGACATTGGAATTTGAGTCATATATTTTTGAAGAAGGAAGGACATAGTTTAACATCGAGGAGTAATATAATGGAGGGTGATTCTTAGCCCCATCGAGGTCCCTTGCACCAAATAAGGTTGATATATGGAGGTTGTAGTAACTAATTTCGAGTCCTTCATTAGTCTAAGGTAATTGAAGGTTTCATTGCCTCAAGAGTCTTAGCTTTCAAGAGGTACCTTTGTGGTGGTTTGCATTTTATAACTCTTAAGGATTTTCATAGTTTTTTTTGTTTTTTTTTTTAGTCTAGTTAGTTATAGGGAAATAGGTTTTACATTTCCATCTATGTTAGGAGTACCTTCTATCATGTCGTTTTTACCACCGATTACTGTGATAGGGCCCACTTATCTAACACTAAAAATACCTTTTTCCTCTTCGTGGGGCATTCCACAAATTGCTTGAGAAACCCCTAGAAGTTTTCCCAGTTTAGTTGTAACTCTACCTTCATCCACATTTTTTTTGGTGTAAGGGAAAACCTAGGCCAACCAATGGAAGTCATTTGGATTCCACATAGCTTATTCATGTCAAGGTTTTCAATTCTTAATTTGGGTTTATCTTTTTTTTGGAACATGCAGGGGAGGAGTATATTTATCCCTAGTTAGTGCGAGGGAAATACTGATTTTTAGGAACATCTCATCCATGGGCTAGTTCTATATTAGGAGGAATGCTCTTCTATGGAGGTTTTCATTCCTTCGAAGGGGGTATCTTACTTGGGGGAAGAAACCCCACTAATGCCTCTATGCCAACATGTTCTTATGCTTACAAGAATTCTTGCACTGGGAGGTCACCTTCTAGTGTTAGGTATATTTCCATTAGTATTCATGATTTTGGGAGTTCCTTTATCCTTGGACGCAATGCCCCCAGGGATCAAAATCCTTTTACCAAGTTTTTTGGTCCAAGGGTACAAGTCCCTAAGTTAAGGTATACTTTAAGTCAAAATTCTTTTTCGATTAAATTTGTTATAGGGAGGCCATACAGTATGTTAGGGGGTCCAAATTTACTTGCCAATCCATTCAACCAACATCAATTTCCATTTCTAGCATCACTTGATTTTTAGAACTTGGAAAAACTTACAAATGACCCCATATTCCATGATCTTAGTTGGCTACCTATGCTTGTCAAATTACCATACGATATTCCTAAGTTTTAAGGGAAACTAGGAGAAAGATTTACCACACATATTACCAACTACCATCATTGATGTTCTTCAAACTCTCTAGTGGATGATTTTGTGTGATTTCATCGTTTTTTATGCACCTTGATTAGGGATGCTGCCAAATGATACATTAACAACAATAAGGAATCCTATAGTGATTATTCTTCCTTGGAGAGAACATTCTTAAACCATTTCCAATTACCTTCATGGCAAGATATTGAAACTGACCTCCTTTCAAAATTCAAATAGGACAACTCTACTCATATTTCCAATGATGTTCATGAGAGGAGGTGATGAAAGACGTTAGTTAAGACCAAGATTCCTAACCAAATGCACAAATATTTGTTAATTCAATCCTTTCTACACCTCTTACTAAGGATTTCCCCATCTCTAAGGAAGATATTAAGGGGAAAACTATTCTATATTCCCAACACCTTAATCTAATTTATTCTCAATTGGAAATTTGTATGATATCACCCCTAATACTACTCAACTTTCATCTGATCCACCATGAGCTAAGATAGGACCACATTTTGATGGTGTGATCGGTTCCATCTCTTTAGATGCTATGAGCCAATTAGCTACTCAATTGGGGAAATTTATCATCACTTCACAAGCCCCAAAAATTGCACCCAATTCTCATCAAGAATTGTCTTCTAAGAAAACTACCGAGGTTCTTACAGTGTATTCCATGTCTCCTATGAATCCACAACAACCTAGTAGGAAAAAATACTTAATATGCAAGGAGTTGTTTCTCCATAAATCTTTCCCTTTGATCCATGAGACGATGGGTGAAAAGTGTATGGAATATTAGGATTAAAAACAAGCACATTAAATACATCTATCTAATGAGACAAAGGATGCGTACATTATCCCTCATAGGTTGGTGAATACCATGGATTTGCAGACAACCTTGGAGATACCACTTCCACTTGAAGATCCAACTACTAGTTCCTAGATCCAAATTCATACGAACAAACATAACCAAATCAAATGATTTATTCTCCTCTATAGAGGGTAGGTAAACACATATAAATATAAATCCCAACCATACACATATGATCAACAAGTAACATGTAAAAAAAAAGTCGCATTCTTCTATTAACTCTAAAATGGAAGTACAAGATACCTTGGGAGACCAATGGCCCCTCCTTAATCCTTGGTACAAGTCTTTCCTTTGGCTTACAATAAGATAGGGTTACTCTCTCATGCAATGGAATTCTACTAGAAATCCACCAGCATAAGTGAGCTATACTTTCTCTTTGATGTCCTCTCCTCATGGGAGGGTTAGTTTATATCAAATTTTCCCATCCCTCGGGAGGATGTATCTAGACACCTAAGGGCTTGAGAAGTTACGAAAATTCTACACTAATTGAACCCTTCCTAAATCATGCACAAGTAGGTCTATTAATCTCCTTGGGAATAAAAAGTTCTAAAACTTTTGACCATGGTCACTCCCTACCCAAAAGAAACTAAGGTACCATGTTTCCATGTTGTTCACTATTAGGTAGTGACCATATACAAGATGACATTGTTATGGGAGTGACTGCCTTACTAAATATGGTTAGTAAAATAGGATGAAGTGTGTGTCAAGGTCAATAAGTCTGATGATGGACTAGGATCCCTCTCACTAATTGAAAGTGGGAAAATTGGGCTATAAAAATTACTACATTCGAGGCCTTTAACAAGCATATCTTCTTACCTAAGGAAATTCTGCCTACATTTTTTATCAAGTTGGGGATAATTTGTTTCCATTCATGTAAAATTTGTCGATGGCCCACTTGAGCATAATATGATCCTTGGACATAGTTGGTTTTATGCTAAGCCTACTCTTTTTCCATCCATATTTTTCATTCTTCACTTTCCAAATGAAGGAAATATTGTTACCATTGATCAAACTTGAATAATACACACCAACAACCAAATTGACTTCTATGGATAATTCGACGCCATTTTTTGGTAATAACGCTTCAATATATGTGAAATTTAACGTGGCTTTGTTCAAGAACTCATCATTAATGGGCATATTAGTTCCATCACCTAATATTCCTTCTACCACTATTGCTTTGATGCATATTATTTGTTCCATCACTTGTCGATCTCATTGATTTGATGAACCTTGGGTGGTGTTATATCCTTAATATGTATACTTTTATGGTGAGAAAATTCCACTTCTAATGGAATATACATCCTCTTTGGTGGCCCCATGAGAACCTCTTGACACTAATAAAAAAATCCATCCCAATATGGAATATGATCAGCCTACTTTTCCCACATGGGTCATCACTCCACTTATTTCACATGACCCTCTCAATGTCAAGTTCCCTTCACAGAAAATCATCTTGGAGGTCATGGAAAACATTTATAATTCAGAAAAGGTATGCCTTATGATTCCTCTACTCCCCTTAGTCTAGAAATGGTGAAGTTTGAAAAACAAAATCTTAAACTAGACCAAGGGGGACTTCCTCAGTCATCTAATGAAGTGCCACACCTGGACTCAATCAAGTTTGGATTTCTAGTACCAATCTTTCCACTAAATTTTCCAATACAAACTCCCTTTTTCACGAGTGCCTTGTACCTCCATTATGTGTTGATATCCATTGTCAAGGTATTTTATTAGCTCAATATAACACTCATTCTTTATGTCCTAAGGTAGTTTCTAATAAATATATGATTATAGTCTTTCATTGGAATCATCAACTTTTAGGAATGTGGAAATTCATCTCTATGTGCCATGGCACTGACATGGTGTGCCATATGATGATGAAAGTGGACCATGAGTTCATTCACATTCATATGAATAATTGGTCTATGCCTAGAGGTGGGAACTACATAACAAAACTTATTAGACTATGTTGTGCCTTGTACATATATATTTTAGTTTTGGTTTGCAGTGTTATGTGAGCACCTTTTATCTTTGCATGTGGGTTTTTTTGATTCAATGCTTATCATTTGTGGTTCTTGACTTGCATTTTTTAGTCACATACACTTCGCTTGTAATAAGAACACCCATGGTGAGACCAAGAGGTTACATACGTTAGTATTCTAGCTATGTTGACATTTCTCACAATAATTGAAAATTTATACATGCATGCATGTCCAAAAAACATGGATTTTGAATCACACCATTTGAAGTCATAAGGAAAAGATGAAATAGACATAGATAATGCATGATCATATATACCAAAAGTACCAACAAGTTATAAAATACAATAAATAAAAAATTATATGTTCATATTTTAACCAATCCATGTTGTATTTAATTTATTTGTGATGTGATGATGCGCCTAGCCCTTTTGTATGGTTTGAAAAGATAGGGTAGTCCTTTTATTGCGACATCCACTAAATCCTAGGTGCATTCGCTTGAACTTGACATATAGTGATAGGTCTTTCCCTATCATCACTTATTCACCATTAATTATCAATGCCATATTCATTTCACCTTAGGTTCAATCTCATTAAGTTGTGACATTAACCTCTCTTTATTTGCACATTGTAACTTGTTTGGTAAAGCCTTCCTCTTCATGGATGCCATAATTTAGCACTTTTTTTCCATTTTGGTGTCCATGTTGCATCTTTTATAGGCTTGGAATCCCTCCTTTGTATCCACCATTACATTGAAATTGAGCCTCATGTTCTCTCCTTTCTACAATATTTTTTCCATACCCCGAGGATGACTCAAAAATAACTTTTATTACCTTGTGATTAGTGATATACATTTCCTCACTCATTTACATGTGTTGATCTACTACTCTTTACCCTTGTTTCATTTACTACCATTGTAGTCACATTATCATTGACCCCATTTTTAGCTTCCAGTTGGTCTTTCTACTTTTCTTAGAGATACTATTGTGATGAGTGGGTTTCCTTTCAAAAACACTCTAATTCCTCTTATTTTTGGTATCTCTATTAGCTTAGAGAAAATTTCTACCATTTATATCACTCATTTCTCCATGAATAGAATCCTTTTATCTCTTTTATGGGCTCATTAAAACATGACAAAAAGACACCTTGTATTAAGAACACTAATACTTATTGTTCAAGCTTGTTAAACCATGAAGAATACACCTTATCAAGTTTCATCTTATCTTCTTTTCAGACTCATTAAAAATGAATGAAAAATACATTATTGAGCTTATTTGTCTTCTCTTTTGTTATTGTTAAGCTAATAATGAAGGAGATACCCAAAAACGTGGGTGGGGAGTGGGGGGTGATATTTAATTGTGTATCATTGAAAATGGTAGTGTTTCTCACGCCTCGTTTGAACATGGAACCCATTCACATCAATATCTCACAAGTGAGTTTTCACTTTCCCAAGAGTTGTACCATCCGTATGAGTCTTTACTCTTTTTACTACGTTAGCTAGTTATTGTTCTAGTCATTACAAAGCATGCTTCAATTCCTCTTTTATTGTTGCATGATACCAAGTTGGAATCATTCTTCAATGCTTCCAAGTCATTTTTGTATAGTGTAACTTAATGTTTAAGGTAATTCTAAACCTCCATCAACTATCCATAGTCCTTATTGACCTTTTTTGCCAACAATCCTTGTTCTAGCTGTTCTTGGTGAATTAATCTCCTCAAATCATCTCTTGATATATCTCATGTCAATTGGTACGGTATACATTAAGGCGCTCCTTCGAATGATCCTATCTTGTTAACAGTTGGGTTGCCAAATTGTCCCATTTTTCACCATTCAAAATACATTTTTTCAGTCATTTTACTACACTTATTTTCTGGTTTATTACCCATCTCAAGGTGTTTCTTCATGAATATTCCATATTAAGCTTACATGTTAAAGTAGCTAATTATGATTATTTTCATTTATTTTTGATAAATTAGAAAGGATTATTGTTGGTTTTACTAATGATGGTTTTCCTAGTGTTGTGTGAATGGTTCCTATGTAGTAACAGTAACATCCTCCGAGGTTAGCATACTTACGCATGTCGAGGAGAAATTATGGAACATGGGTTTTGTTCCTAGGAATGTTGACACACATATTCCATATGTGGGCTTTGTTCCTAGGATTTTTTTTATCTTACCCATTATTACCCAAGTAAAATCTATTAGGCTCTAGCTCATGATTTACAAGCCAGAAAACTCATGTTGGGAAAAACCAAGTGACTAACTTCAGACATGATTTGTCTACAAATAAGATGAATATGAAAAATATACGACATCATTTTTTCTCAAAGCATCCCCAATTATATGAATCTTGAGTTGTTTCTCCAAACATTTCATGGAGTGGGTGTTACATGCAGTTCTTTCAAGAAAATCCTTTTTGTTAGGCCCATTGAAAAGCTATGTCCCAAATAGAGAAACCAGTTATCAACTGAAACAACTAGCACCTATTATAAAATGTGTTGTATGCTAAATCAATCCTATGCAATCATACATTCAACTAAGAATAGATAAAATATAGTATTTTGTGAATTTGTCCATGATTTTTTGCAATGGGAATAAGTACCCTAGGGCTTTGGGTTAGAACCCCAACAGAGCAAGAGTAATCTATAGCAAGAAACACGCATACAACTCAGGAAATATGCTTAAATAAACAAACTTGTAAGGATGAACATACATGGATGTCCTTTGTTTGGGTAGTTCCAACAAGGTTCAGACCCTTTGCAACTCCTGATGATATTCGAATTTGCAAATCAACCAATCTGAACATACATAGTAGCATATAGATAAAGCATTTTAATGAAATCAAATTTATATCATATAAGTAAGATGATTATTTATACATCCAAATGACATTCATACATGAATTACAACAACATCTGATGCATAAACAAGGTCAATCTCAAGAACAAGACATCTTTTCTTTTTATTGTAGAAAACTATAATAAACATGGAGAGAATTCACTTGAGTCTTCTTCTTCCGACTCCAAGTGGAACTGTCCTCCAGGTCTGTCCAGTCCCAGTCTTCACTAGCCTCCTTCTATAACCAATACCATGATATCTAAAGCAAGTTGGAGAATATCAACACTCAAGGAAACAAGGGTTTCCTGAAACTTGGGGAAGTGCTTGAAGCATAGGGATGCTTCAAACTTAGTCAGGGGATAATCTTAGTATAATAACTCTATCTCTTCTCCTCCTTAAGGCCTTCCCATAGAAGTCTATTTATACCTCTCCTAATTAGTTTTTTAGTTGGGAAACAATTGGGCCATGGGCACTAGGAGGTAATCAATAGGAAAAACCCATGAACTCTACCCATAGTTAAGGAAATTTATTTTTTTCAAGTGTTTTAACACATATACGCGGGTTGGGTATTGACTAACCCATGTGTACACACTTTTATCACAGGGAAAAGTAGCGTACATGGAGTAAAACATTGTTTTTATAATATTTGGACCAAGTCTAGAAGGAGGGGTTTCCTTAGGCCATAAACCAAGCACCACAAATACCAAGGGTGATATTTGGATCTATAATAGATGCACCCTAATATATGAGGTCAGAAGGGGTACATGATGGCCGAAATGTATTAATTATATTGAAAGGAAACCTATCAAAGCTGAGAAGGACTTCACCAGATCTCAACTTGCCAAGCCATCAAAAGACGATTAGAAAGAAACAGTTGTCTAAGGTGGGCATACCCATGCTCAAAGAAAGTAAAGCATGTCTGCATATCAAGTACAAGCGAATCCACTATGTATACAAGTATAAAGAACTGCAAGTACATAATGGATCATTTGATCGTGATCAAACAAGTACATGTTTGAATATCACATATAAGAAGATGATCAATGAAGCTGAAAGATGAAGTTGATCACTGATGTCAAAAATTGATCCCAATAGTACCAAATGGACATGATGGAATAAGATGATACTACATTACAACTCGGATGCTAGCATATAAGATTTCGATGTGAAGGACTGCAACATATAATGTGAAAAGGTGTCGACTAGCAGCAACAAGAGCAACTGACAAGTGAACCAAAGGATGCTGATGCAACCCGAGGTCTTCATCGACCACTGTGGTACATTTCTACACAATGGAAATAAATGATCTGAAGTCAACCATGTGAGAAATCGTTTGATTACTAGTCATTGATGTATACCGTTAACAAACATGAGACTACTCAGCGATAATGATAATGAGAGTCAAGGTACCTAGTACAATCTAACAAGTGCAAATTAATGAGCTGAAGTCGAACACCAAGAAAAATATATCAATCAAGGGATAATGATAGTTTCCCACTGTTGATAGCAAAGGAATCTACCACTATTGATTGTAAACCCCAAGGTACTGCCAAATGGACTCTAGATCTTTGTCCCAGAGTAATGAGTCGTAGTCGATAGGAAAAGATCCACTAGAAGGAAGGCATTAAGGCATCCTTCATCAATCTAGCGCGAGTGTAACCTATAGGCAAATAATGTGGAAGGAATCGAATGAAAAAGATGTATTAACCCAACCGAAGCATGTTTATGATGTACACAAGATGTAGTTAGCGCACGATATAAACCCTCTAAACAAACCAATAATGAAAGCTGACACAGAGGCGAGGAATCCACCAATAGGGTCAAATGGAAACCAAGGCACTTCTCAAATCCCAATGTGTGATAATGAAAGCTGATGTCAAACACAAGGGAAACCACTTAGTCAAAGACCCATGATACTGATCGATGTTGAGCACAATGTGACCTATCAATAATCAAAATAGGGCCAGGGTGCAGCTCTAAGCCTTCCCTAGAGCAATATGTTGTCGTTGATAAGGACAAGACCCACCAGCAAGAAGTCAATGGAGACCTTTTCAAACCAGCTCGAGCAAAGGATCAATATAATTGATGTGATGACAAACATGACACTGACAACCAGGGATGAATGACTGAAAAATAGGTCAAGAGACACTGCAGAGAGGCCAACTCAGGTTAACTTCCCTTAAACAAAAGCATGACTCAATGATGACTATGTGGCAGCATATGATAACTCTGTATAAGTTTTTCATGCAGGAGGAATGAGCAAACTCTCCATATGATTGGAAGAGATGAACAATCAAAGAAGAACTGACTCAATAACAAGGTTAAGGCATACCTAAGTCAAACTAAATCCTACCAAAAATGGAGGAGAGACTTTCCTTTGAGTGCTTTGTTCAAGGGCAACATGATTGACTCTAGCTACCAACAATATATAATGTTATCCCATTCCTGCTTTTTTTGGAATATATAATTTTTTTGTCTTTTTCTTTAAGTAGGAAAAAGAATAAAAGAATGCTATAGTACAGTGGAAAGAACGAATGTCAGCGAAACATATGATCTAGTTCCTGGGATGGGAACAATCCTATGCTTAATGCAAGGAGGTGGAACTGGTCATGGACACTCAAAGGGTTGTTCCCTCCATGGATCAAAGGGTGTGTCAAGTTGCAGAAGCTAAGTGATTGCAGGTTTGATTTTATAGAAGACATGGTCAAATAAGTGGCTTAAAAACGAGTCCAAGTGAACCCAGCTCAAGGCCAAAAGGTGCAAATATTCAAAATGAAATGTAGTAGTACAACTCAACACAAAGGAGCCTTTAGGGTATAAGGACAGAACGAAGAAAAGAAGCAAAGAGAAATGAGTCTTCAATGCACAAGTCATGGCAAGACTAAAGAGGACTCCCGAGCCTACTCAATATAATAGCATGGGAAACCAATGTCAATGAGGTGCTAACTACGATGCCCATGTAAAGGATGGCTCTACCATCATGTCTTGATTTAAAAATTGGTGAGTGAACATGGTTTACTAACCATGACACGATGGAGTCGACCCTATGGCAAGTGTATCGATGAACGGAGGCTATTATCCATGATGCAATGAAAAAAATGGTTTTCCTAACTTATATGCCAGTGAGTGAACAATACCTGCCATGATGGGTTAGCGGTCATAGGACCGAAAAAGATCTCAAAGAAGTGTCCAAAATACCCTAAAAAAACAACCTATTCCAAAAAATCCAAGCTCACAAGTTAAAAGATTCATGAGACAAAAAATATCAAGTTTTGAAAAAAATTGACAATTTCAAAGCTATAAAATGACCTTTTGACTCACGATTTCTATCATTTGTGTTGAGAGCAAAAGCTGTGGAGAAAAAAGAGAAAATTTGTCCCCCAGAGAATTGCACTGTTCAAATTGGATCAAAATCATCAGGTAACCCTCAATTCAAGCTTGCATTACTTTGTGATTTTTTTTAGAAATTTTTATTAAGGTTTGACCATAGGAATTTATGTTAAAAATTTCAACTCAGCATTTATGCAGGTTAGATGTTATCAACCTGCATATACGACAGCCCTACATGCGACTACGTGTAAAAGGAACCCACGTATACGCGGTTTGAAATTTAAATACAAAAATCTAATGGTTGAAACTCAATTTTTTTTTAAGATGACAATCACATGGAGAGAGAGGGAGCATACCATAATTGACAATGAAGTTATGAATGACCAACATGCATTAGATGCATTGAGGGGATGTGGCTTGTTGAAAATTTTCAAAATGCCCAACATGAAAGCCAACACTCATCTGCTTCAAATGCCAATCCACTATTGGAGTGTCGAGGATGATGGATTTATGATTGATCAGATGCCTTTGCGGATAGAGGTGGAGGATATTTACTTTATCACTAGTCTCTCTCAGAGAGGAGAAGTTGTGCATTCGATGGGCTAGACACGAGGTAGTATTTTAGTAGAAGACCGCATACACATATACTGCCCTGGGCATCTGGAAAAAATTGGAAGTCGGATTCCAATAAAACATGTGGAGAGCTTATCCCTAAGGATTCTATTGTTTACCATAGCAAGGATAAACAAATCAACTTCATTGCACCAAGCTTCACGAGTGTCCATGAGCTTGGTAGTGGAATGCCTCACCATTGTTTTTGACTAGTGTACACCTCTTCTTACCAATATGAAGAGCCAATTATCCTCTATTCAGAAAGGACAGACCAAAAATTTCGGATATGGGACTATTTTATGCTCCTTCTTCTTCGAGAAGGTGCCTGGGCTTTGTCCCAAGGTATCTTCCTCTATCAGCAACTCCTGAGATCCTCGGATGGGTAGGTGGGCTGATTTGATGAAACGCCTTGGAGACGAGGACGTGCCAAGGACTAATTTTGATTATGAGTTCTTCACCTGGTGGGAACAACAAATCATGGCAGTTGATGACTACCCTTACGCTGGTATTGATTTCCAAGGAGATCCAGACTTGATGCTGCCACCAAACGCAATGTGGGGGGACATATCTAACAATTTTTTAAGTTTTTATCAATTTTTAAGATTTTTTTATGCTTTTTAAATATGAAAATGAACTTAGAAATATTTTTTATGGGATTAAAATACTGACATAATGATCATGTTCCAGATGTGGGTCCGGTAAGACCAGATGGGTTCCCGTGACACAAGCATCGCGGAAGAGGTGTCGAAGAGGTAGTTGTTGAGACAGAGAGGGTCTTATATCTAGTCCAAAGAAACTTGGTGATATTGAATCAATAGGTACCAATGGTAGCCATAGAATACCTACGTGAGGAGATGCAGTGCCGCATGGTAGGAGCACCACGGGACTAGGTCCGCATACTTCAGCGTGTGGCCAATGCAGTAGTTACCTTCTTAGCTGCTCATCCTAAGCCGGGTCGATAGATATACTGGACATGATTATGGGCATTTAATCCCGATTTTGTATATTATTTTGGAACACTTTATGTACACACGAGAAGTTTTATGATATATATTATATTATATATATATATATATATATATATATAGATAACAGTTCCAAATTTTTATGTTTGTTTTGAACTTGATGAATGATTGATATGCCAATCTAATGCTTGATTAGCGATAGAATCCGATAATGAATTTTCAGATCGTGGAATGTGCAGATAACTAATATAAACAAATGGTCATTGCAATACCCTCACTCTCAAAAATTGGCAATATAAATAAGGATCTCGATCCCGATAAATGTTATTTAATTGTGACACTAATAGCTGTGAGTCAAGATACACTACCAACAAATCAATTCCATAATAAATAGCTTCAGATAGTAAATTAATAATGGAAATATATTCGACAATATTATTTGAATCAAAACCAATACATACTCCCCTTGACACCATCAACTAACTAGATGGATAATAAATCACCAAAGTTGCGGAAGCAAGATTTCGAGTGTTCCGACTAGCACCATCGACGAGTTCGAAATAGATCAAGTCATCCATGAACACCTACAAAGCAGATCAAGAAAGTGTTGATATCACAAAAATTCCCAACAAAATATGTACAAAAATACAAAATATACAAATAAGTCATTACTCGGTCATAACCTAAGCAAAATACTTCTTGAGGTAGAGCCCATTTTGAGGCTCTGCCAACATGTTCCCTTCAAAATCTACTAATTCATAAGCCCCTTTTCTAAAACTTGTTTTAATATAAAGGGACCATACCATATAGACTTGAATTTTCCTTCCCCCAAGGACATAATATATCACTAATGATAAGATAGTTCTTAGCAAGGTGAGATAATTTTCGATGCTCATCTTAGGAGGAAGCAAGGGGGAACTTCAAAGTCTGGTGATAGATGATGATACCTCCATACCAAGGATCGTGTGAAGATATGAGGAATTGATGTTTGTCTAGGAAACTTTCCTCATAGACAATATGTTCTTCACAAGGTAGCTTGGAAATTAATTCCACAAAAACCAATGACTTCTTAGACTTGGCTGACAAGAACTCAAGATCAAATTCTTGTAAAAAAACAATCCATCTATTGTATTTTGCCCCAATCACTCACCTACTGAGGACAAATTGAAAAGGATTGACCGATGCTAAGATGAATGTTTTGCATAGAAGAATATAATGATGAAGCCGTTGGACAGCATTGATAGCTGCCAAGGGCAATTTCTCAACTAGAGAATAGAGTAGTTTAGGGCCTACCAAGCCTTGACTCAAGTAGTAAATCACATGCTCTGTGACAGCATCATCTTCCTGAACCAGAACCATATGTATGGTTTATTCTGCCACTGTAAGATATAAAAGGAAATACCATAATCCGGTGGACTCAAAAGTGGGGCAGAGATTAACGCCTGCTTCAAGGCATCAAAAGATCATTGTGCAAAGTCGTCCCATAAAAAAGGAACTCCTTTCTTCAGCAAACACATAAATCCTTTAGTTATCTCAACATAGTTTTCTATAAACCATTTGACATTGAAGTTGTTGGATGGAAGACGAGGGAGCAACTGAATTATTGCCTCAACCTTGAAGGGATCAACTCGAATCCCTTCAGTTGATACAATGAACCCTAACAAACGACTAGCTGTAACTACGAAAGTGCACTTATTCGGATTCAATTGAATCTTATAAAATCAACATCTCTCAAAATTTAACCAAAGGTGACTGGGATGATCGATTCTCTTTCGAGAATGAGCAACTAAATCGTCCAAGTATGCTTCGATGACATGCTTGATGTCGTGGAAAGCGTAAGAAATGGCCCACTAAAATGTAGCTCCAACATTTTTAAGACCAAAAGGCATATTTTTGTATGCAAAGGTACCCCAAGGACAAATGAAAGTTGTCTTATGATGGTCTTTTAGACAGATAGATATTTGATTATAACCAGAGAATCCATCCATGAATGAAAAAATCTCATTACCCACACATTCATCAACTATTTGATCAATAAATGGTGTGGGGTAATTATCTTTCAGACAAGCTTTGTTCAAATCCCTAAAGTCAATGCACACTTGGATCATTCCTTGTTTTTTATCAACTGGGACTAGATTAGAAACCCACCCCATTAGAGGAACTGGGTATATGAAACCTGCCTTGAACAACTTTTCTACTTCAACTTTAATAGCTACTGCTTTCTTAGGATTGACCGGCTGAATCTTCTGATGAATCGGCTTAGCATTTTCATACGTCTTTATCTCATGTTGAATAATGGATGGAACAACGCCAGACATTTCGTCATAAGACCAAGTGAATAAATCCTGAAACTCTTTAAAGAAGTTAGTATAAATTTGAATCTCTTCAGGGGAACAATCAACTCCGATAAAGACATTTTCTATCACATTAGGGTTCCTAGAGATGTTTATGGGTACAATTTTTGAAATAAAGGAAATATTACCTTCGACACATATGTGCGCTAGAGCCAAAGGGCTTGAAACCATACAAACATTACTAGTAAGCAGATTGGAGAACCTGGATTCAGCTTCTTGCAATGGAGGAATAAAATATGAATGATGATGTAAATCTTCCCACAGTTGATCTACAACTGTCATTGCTTCTAAAACTTCTTCCTTAGATGGTAAAATTGTATCTAAGCAATCCATAGCAGAAGTAGAGTCAAGTGTCCAAATTGGAGCCACATCACCATCTAACTCCTCCTCTGAAAAAGGAGTAGGATGGTCTTCTGCAGAGTTAACGATAGATTGATATCTAATCTATGTTCCAGACAGAGGGAATTCCATTCCACCATCCTGACCTTCATCTAATGTAGTTGTAGGTGAAGGTAAGGTCCAAGGGTCTGAAAAGTAATGAGTGCGAAAGAAATCTTCCCATGAAGACTCCTTGGAGGATGAAATGGCATTGATTCTAGCTATAGGAGTGGGAAGATCAAATATACCCATCAATGAAGAGTACATCCCAACTCCTAAATTCTCAATAGGTTGAATGGGGTTATCAACCATTGGAATTATAGAATCCAAAGTTGCATGAGGGTCACCTAGAGAATAATCCAATAGATAAACTTTAACAATTCTCTGCTCATGAGGAAAACAAAGGATGTTGAATAAAGATGACACTATGGCATCCATTTCATAAATCCAATTCCTTCCTAAGAGGAGATTTTAATCTAGGTTGGCATCAACGATTTCTACTTCGATATTAACGACCTTTCCTCCAACACATATAGGAAAGGCCAGGATAATCTTGTGTGGCCTCTGAGAATGTCTGTCAAATTCTATCAAGAGAGTGGGTGAATGAATATCTGAAGGCGATCCAATGGCCTTCCAACATGACATAGACATTACGCACGTGTAAGCTCCCTCATCTATAACTATTTGAAAATATTTTTTTCCGGTAAGTAGACTTTATTTGAAAAGCCATATGGTGAGGAAGTCTCTTTTTAACATTGAGCATATAAAAAGTGAGCACTAAAGAATTTTTTGGATCTATTGCCTCAATTGTTGAAAGCAAAGCACTTTGCTGAGCACGACATGACTGGAGTACCTCTAAAGTAGACATAGCACAAGGACTTTGAGCCAGATCTTCTACAATCAAGTAGTTCTAGGCTGCCCTAGCATTAGGGTTAATAGTCGCATGCTTGGTGGAAACTTTCGGTATCCGAGGTATAGAATCGACAGAGGGTCGCTCAATATGAAGTGGGTCCATATTTGCGGGAATAGATTTATCCTTAGATGTTTTTGCTTCACCATAACCATGTGCTTGTGTAGCCACATTGACATGAGAACTCACCATGAAAACATTTGAGGAATTGTCCCCTTCCTGGTTGCTCCTTGTAGAGGTACCAGGGTTTGAGTTCATGCCAGCAAATAACTGCTACCCTTGGGGGAAAGGGTTAGTTAAGACAACTTGGGAGCTAGAAGACCCTTGTTGCACTAACAAGTACTGAGCATCTTGAATTTTTAGGTAGAGATGAGTCAAATGATCTCCACTGCACAACTTGCATGGAAATTTAACCTTTTTCTTAGACTGTTTTCTACCCTCACCGGCACTGTTGTCGGGCTTGTTCACATTACCCTTCCCTTCCTGATTCTCCTTTTTACCTTGTCCCTTCTTCTTCCCATTGGAATGTTGATTTCCTTTGGGGTTAGAGGGCTGAAAAATGTTTATGGAAGAAGGTTGGGAAGGTGGAGTAGAGGATGTAGCCTAGTTAGAAGAAGCAGTTTGTACAGACAACTGCTACAATTGGTTTAAAAGCTTCACCGTATTTGCATCAACCAATCCAACTATACCATCAATGTGAGGGCTTGGCTTCCATTTTGCTATATCAACCGTGGATCTAGGAGCATCAGGTAAGATTTTCTTAAGAGTCCCAGACTAAGAATATATCCATTCTAACTGCAAGGCGCAAAAGATAGCCTGCTATTCCGAATAAACACTGGAAAGAGAAACATCCTTGGAGCTATCGGGTTGTAATGATTTTAAAAACCATTCAATATGGAATTCTGGTGGAATTTCGACTTTGATAAGACTTTTTCTCCGTCTCCATTCCTGGATATGATCTGAAATGTGAGTAGTTGTGTCCTGATGAAAATTGGCTAGAAGCTCAATTCCGGCTTCATAACGGACATGCAACTAAAAATGGTTTAAGAAAATGTTAGTCAAATCAAAGAAAGAAGTAAAGGTGCCCCTTGGAAACTTTATATACCACATAGTCGCACTACTGGTTAAGGTGCACTGAAATAACCTCAACCTGATTGAATCATCGATCAGGGAGTTGGATGAGCACCATAAATGGAATGTGGTTACATGATCACCTAGGTCTTCACCATTCTTCCCTTTGAATTTTGGAATATCCGATGGAAGTTTGGTTGGGACCAGACGAAAAACCAGATTGTACCTAATTGGATCTTTTGTCAACTTAGTTAAATCTAGCAGATTAAGCATGTCCAGGAAGGGAAGTCATGGAGGACCTTGGGGATTCCACCCAGATTGTTTGGGGTTCCAAAAGGTCTGAAATGAATGACCTGGATTTTGAAAGGCACCAGGTTACCCGAAGTAACTGGTAGAACCTATTGGACCAAAAGGTGACCCTTGTGGTCCAGCAAAATTTGGAGTTTGACCAACTCCAACTGAAAATCCTCCGTAACCGTAAAGTTCCCCCCTAACCAAGTATTGTAAGGAGCTGACAGCCCTTGGTAAGGGTTCCAAGCATTAGGTAAGGGTGGAAAACTTTGAAATGAATTAATCGAGGAATACTTCACATTCCCTTGTTGGCCAAAAAACTGATTCCCAGTCCCTATCCCACTAGCTGCAGGGTTTGTCCAACTCTAAAAGGGGTTACTGCCTTGACTTGTGAAAGGAAAATGCATAGACCCTACTATCTGATTGGAATGTGGTATATGACTACTTCCAAATGGGAAACCCTAAAAATAAGTTGATCCACTCATCATGGATTTGGAGGCAGTTGATGGTATATTCAACAGAAATGAAGGAATAACTTGAGAAGGCATCCCCAAAGGGAAAAATCCAAAACTAGATGCATTAACTTGAGAACTTCCACTCATCGACGGAATGGAAGTAGACCAGAGTAAGTATGTGCTGGGAGTGTTAGAAGGGATGGAAATAGTTCCTCCCCCTTGCACAGTTATGGGAGTTTGCATGCTCACAGCACTTGTGGTGGATGTCATGCTTCCAGCGGTGGTCATCGAAGGCATAGATGTGTGCAAACCTGGGCTCGAAGGCTTGTGAGTCAGAGTTCCAACGTATAACAATACGTCTGGATGATCAGGAGGGAGAGGAGAATTTGGAGCCACAACCGAATCTAAAAGCTCTTCTACTTCAATACTATCTTCTGATTGGAAGAGTACTTGAACAAAAACTGGTGTGTTCCTCTCTAACTCTGTGATAGTGCCATGTCTATCTTGTGAACTAATGCCCCCAAGGGAAGGATTAATCTCCGATGCACTTGCTACCACTAGTTGAAAACCATTGGCATAATGGCTTCTATGCCTTCTGGGAGAAGGCTCTAGACTCGTAGGTGAAAGCCCACAAAGTCTCTGAGACTGTCGAGATGGTTGGTCAGCCACTTTGAATTATATTTATAAGATCTACTTAAAGACTCAAGAAAATTAAGAGCTAGGCTGACTAGGAGCACAAAACACACACTAAATATGTCCCTGAAGAGATCAACAATCAAACAAATTCCAAGTATTTCCTCTCCGAGTGATTAGGACCGAACACCAAAATACAAGAAAATTAATAATAAGGGCCTTCCGAAAATAGACTAGGGTAATTCAACCAGGTCTACTAGTGAAGATATAAGAGGTAGTTACGCTGACCTCCAGATAACAGCCTTTACTGATGCAAGCCCCCAAGCTTTGCAAGGGTGCCCTCCAGAAGAACTGCTAAACATGATGCAACATGAACCTCAGGTGCCATGGGATTCCCCTCCACAGCCCCTTCTGTAGATCCCTAGGATAGTGGTGAGCACCAATATTGCAGCAATAATGTTGCAACTCTTGGCGTTTTCTACTTTACTTTTATCGACTTGGTAGTTCGTAACAAACTTGGAAGTAACGGTGTTGTATGCACAAGTACTAGCTCTTACTGGAGGCTGTCACTTGGTCAGCTGGTGCAAGATCACTAGGAGCTCAAGCGAACTTCTATAAGTTTCCAGAAGAAGCTTTTAACTGTGATGAAAGAAAGCTAACTCTACAAAGGCTATTCTATTGGCAAAAAGAGAAAAAAGGCTGGAATGTAAATGAAAACCCTAACAAACCCTAATTTACCCACTAACCCTACTTTTGCAGGAAAAGAGATGAAAACTGATGAAATGAGTGTCATTGACTACTAAAAAGTTAAATTGGATTTATTCAAGCTACTTCTGAAAAGAAATGATAAGAAAACATCTTTTCGTGCTTTTGAGTGTTTTCATGTGAAATTATTATGCTTGTAATTTATGTAGTTGTGATTATGCAGAGGTTTGGTGGCGAAGGAAGATGGACTTAGTTTTTGTAGAGGTGGAGGAAGGTGTGGATAGGTCCTAGGAAGCCCCTAGTACCCTTCTAAAGACTTCCATTCCAATCAAATTTCGAAAAACCACTTATAGGGAATTCTACAGGAAGCTGCAGCGGATCTATATGAGGATCTACAGGAGGATCTACAAGAGGAGGCTGAGAGCTATTTTTAGAGGTTTTGAAGGTGGAAAAGTGATGGGAAAGGGTAACTAAAGGCTAGATGAAGGTGTTGAGGTGTCTGGAGCTTATCAAAGAAGATCAAGAGGGAACATGATGGTTGGATTTGTTCAAATGGAAAGAGAGAAGCTTATGGAGAAAAATGCAGAAATTAGGGTAGATTGGTGAAATGTTGCGAATGAATTGGGAAATATGTGGGAAGTGAGCTAATGCTAGCTGCTTTATGGATGTATGGTGAGATAAGGTTTCCTACAAGAGATCTACACATCTATATATAAAAAATGATCAAAGAAAGGACTAACTATACCATGAAAAAAGAAATTTCTCTAGCTTGACCTAATTTCTGACTGACAAACAGAAAATGTTGAACAGTAACCTTAGAAAAAAAAAAGCATGCAGAGATATCTATTGTAAAAGAATAGGAAATGATCTCGGTAACTAAATCTGAATCAATATATCAATCTTTCCAAATCAAGTCAACACACTAGAAATTGCATGGAAGAGAAAAATTGTGTTTTTGGTGGCAACAGTAGTGCCTTGACCTCAAATCATAGTCCCAGATAGGGAGAAAGGGGATCTGGTCCTACTGTTGGCCTTTTTGAATCTTATTCTGTCACTGCATTAACCTACTTGAGCAACTAAAACAATAATAGCTATGCAAACCATCAAAAGAAAACTAATCTGAACAAAGTAAAATGAATCTATGTAACAGAAATTAACTCATGAACTGAAGCAAAAAACATATAAGTATAAAGCAAGAGGTGTTAGGAAGCTTGAGTTGGGCCCTAAACTAAGATATTTAGCCCATAGAAAGAGATTAGTACTGGCTCAGGAAATATTTCATCTTCATTATAAAAAATAATAGTCACATTAGATGAACTGTTCTAAAAAAGAAACTCGAAAATAAGCTGAACAAGTGCTGCACAAAAGTACGAAAATTCTACTAATGACTGGCTAAACTACTAAGACTCTAAGCCCCGTTATTTATACAAATGGAGTCTTCCAACAGTCCTCCTAAAATCAAAGAGCTCAGCTTCCCAGAACTGGAGATAAACAACATTCCTTCTTTACTTGCTCGACTGCCCCTTGGAATGTGGACCTTTGTGCTCCGAGTTGCTGATGGGGGATTCAAGAAAAGGGGTCATAAATGAAGGAGACACCTCCCTACAAATCCTCTTCCCTATTTCGCTCGAGTATTTGTTGCCATTTTCTCATAAATCCCTTGACTTTGTCCAAAATTGACCAAACAATCTGCATAAAGCACACATTAGACTTCATGGCAAAATGACTAACCCAATTCACTCTATTAGCATACGTATATTAAAAAACATGCAATAGTCTAATGAGAATGGTGGACTAATTCGAATTAAGAGGAGAAATGAGCCCATATAATTACCTGTTTCTGAGGCTCATCATTACCCCCCAACTGAAGGTGTTGTTCATCCTCTGAGAAACTAATCTATCTCTTCATCCTTGATGGCCTTGATGGCCCCTCTGACATTACATGCTTTAGATAGGAGATCTTCTTCCCTATCATGGAATCCATCTTTTCCATCCATATTTTCCCATTGCTATTTTTCTTTTTCTTCCTTTATACCTTCTAGCAGTTCTAGCAGCAGTGGAGGACTCAACTTCAAAACAATCCAATGGGCCTTCAGACTTTACATAGAGTGCTTATATAGGGGCACTCTTCTTAGTGCTTCTCTCATTTTATTTGGGGAGCGATACTCCCTGATCTGTAGGCTATGGGGAAGTGTATTCCACCTTCTCATGTAGGCATGAATGCAATCATCGCCAAGAAATCTCTCCATATCCTCAAAATGTGCTATATCTTGGGCTTGATCATTGATGTGCTTGGGGGCACTTTGAGGATCAGCTGCAAGTTGTTGATGAGTGCTAATTAGATCCATAGGGTCTTCTGGCTCTGATTTGATCATCAGGGGTTCATCTTGTTCTTTTTCCATCAACTTCCTGATTTCTGCTGCTCTTTTCTCTTCATGACTCATCCATGATGCCATGGCCATCAGCTGCAAGTCTCCCAAACTAGCATTGGGATCCCATAGGTTCATATCAGTAAGTTCCATGTTATGCAAATAAACTTCTGCCAACTTCGCCTTGTCCTCTATTGAACTGTGATCACATAAATTCATGAACTGCCTATAATATTGGAAACACATGGTGCCTCTCTATGCCAGGGTCTTGATCTGGAATTGTAGACACTGGTCTTTGAGATACACTCCATATGATTTGGCTAGTTGTCTGCATTGTAGTGTCTCCATAGCCCAGCTGGCCATACATGTTAACTGGATTTTCTTTTCTTGCAACACTTTTCTTAACATTACAGTCTCTACTTGGGTTCCCATTTCCTGCAGCTGGGTTCTTGGCATTTCAATGTCTGCTTGGGTTCCCCTTTCTTGCAATTGTGTTCTTGGCATTTCAGTGTCTGCCTGGCTTACCCTTTCTTGTAGTTGTTTTTTTAACAGTTCATTCTCCGTTTCTAGGTGAGATCTTCGGATTGCTTCCACATGCCTTACAGTGGCCAGCTCTCTACCCATTTCTCTGAGATTTCTCTCCATGTGGCCAATATCTTCCACTCCTTTCGACTTGGTGATATGCATCCAGCGGTGGCTCCTTATCCTCTCTTTTTCCAGTTGGAAGAAAAGTGGGACTGCAAATTTCCAGGGAATAATTTTTCCCCCTTAAAGAAGATTGTAATAAGAGCCCAAATTGAGCTGGGGGTCTGGTTCTTGTGCCTTCCTTCCTCTTGGTCTGTTCTTCTACCTTTTTGCTCTCCTCCTTCTATCTCTTTCTCTATTTTTGTATCTCCCCGCTTTGTTTCTTTAGCTTTTTCCTCCTCTATCTTGGTTTCTTCCTTCTTCTCTTCTTGTTCTTCTAAGTCACCAGTTTCTTCACCTTCTCATAAAACCTCTTGTCATTTTTTTTATGCTTCCTTGGAAAACGAACTGTGGAAATGGAGAGATTTTTTTTTTCTTTTTTTTTTTACAGAGAGACAGAGACTGTATTTTTTCAACCATAAGCAGCAAATTTTTTATGAGTTTCCTCCACCCAACAGTTGTATTCTCTCCTCAAAAGCTAAACCACTGTTAGCATATTTTGATATTCAATGGAGGTATTTCAAGAACCTACCTCTACAACATGAGAATTGTGCTAAAAAATGTGTTTTTCCTCTCCGAAACAGCTTATTGGCCCTCCTGTAGAACTTGTTACTACTCGTGTAGAATGCCTGTAGCAAAAAAATGGCTGAAAGCAATAGAGGATCATGATTTCGAGGTTATGGTGATGGTATAGAGCTTACTGTAGCTAAGTGGACGAGGATGAAATGGAAGAAAAGGTAATGAAGGAGTTTCGAGGATGCATACTTATGTTTTCTTTGAGATATTTCCACTGATGGTGAGGTAGCAAAAATGTGCATTAGCATTATTTGGATTGTTGGTTCCTATTGCAGTTTCATCATGAGACTTTACGCTTTCTGCCCACAATCACTTCCCATTATTTGCATTGGAGTTCAACATTTGCCACTACCTATCTTTTTGGATATTTCGTGAGTTGCCTAGACACATGTGTAGTGTGATCTCCAGATGAGTGCAGTCGAACTGGATGAGGGTGGCCAGTTAACTGGCCACCTTTCAGGTTTAATCTTCAACCATTCCATTCGTTTATGTAGTTTCGAATTATACATATGCAATAGAGGAACGGGTTTAGACACTTACCTGCAAGTTGAATGTATTGGCTGTGAGGCATCCTTTTGGTTCCTTTTTGCTACTGCATGGTCGTATTTCAGTTGTTGCATGCCTGTATCGCCTATGATGTATGCTTTCTACTCCTAATGTTTGGCTTGTTTGCTGTGCGTAGGTTCCTTCTTGGCTGGATCAGATCTTTAGGAGTGTACTTCAACCTTTAGATTTGCACCCTCATGCTGCTGATGCTAGATTTTAATGGGGCAATGACTTGTTTTGTTTATTTCTCCCGAACGGTAGACTGGATTGACCTGAAATTTTCTGAGCATGTTTCCATCATTATTATGCACCTCCCGTAGAAAAATTATGGTCAATGGATGCACGGATTTTGAGAAAAATTGAAAATGGCTGAAGGTGATGGAGGATGATTTCTTGAAAACCATGCACTAGAATTGGCTGAAATTGCTTAATCATGTTACTATCACCCATATGCATCTCCCCATGGAACAAGTCTTTAAATGGATGCATGGATATGGAGAAAATGCAAAAATGGTTGAAGTTGAGGGAGGATGATTTCTTAAAAATTGTGCACTAGAATTGCCTAAAATTGCTTGGTCATGTTACCATCATCCCTATGCAACTCCCCATGAAACATTTTTTTAAATGGATGCATGGTTTTCAAGTTAGGGAAAAGAAAAATTTTGCTCTATGTATTTTTGTATCAGATCATTTTGTATTTTTTTGGACAGTAAGAAAAATTGAGCTTGGGGTGTGATGCAAGCTTGGAAATGATGGAAGAGAGGTTTGAAGATTGCAGGAGGATTTATCAACCCTTTATGAAGCTTTCCTCTTCCCCAAATTGCTTTTAAAATCCATTTCTAGCTCTCTGTAATTTCTATAGGAGCCTCCTATAGAAAACACAGTTTTCAGGAAAGAAGCATAGTGAGGTGGAAAGAATGTCAAGAATGATGGAGAAGGGTGAGGGAAGGTAGGATAGGTGTTGTTATTGGTTTCATACCTTTCTTAACACCTGCTGCTACTTCCTGAAGTTCTCCTGCAAACCTGCAATACAACTGGAAATTCATTTTTCTTTTTCTTTTTCTCTTTTTTTTTTTTGAAAACAACTAAGGCACCTCAAGGAGGTTTTCTCCCTAATTGCTTGCCCTGGGTGCCTCCAAGGGAGGTTTTCACCTAGAGATCTTATTCTCTTTTTCTTCTCTCTTCTTTCTAACCCATTGACCACCTCATGGAGGTTTTCAATCAATGATCCAATCTGAGGCGCCTCTGAGGAGGTTTTCACCTTAGATAACTTTTTCTCTTATTTTTCATTTTTTCTTTTTCCTTTTTTTCTCTACCCTACCCTACTTGAAAAAAAAAATCATTTTCAAGTATAAGAATAATTCCAATGGAGCCATGTGCGCATCGAGATGATAGACAAAATGATGTGGAGGCTTGAAATGCATGCTTTGACAGGTATCTGGAGTTCAAATGATTTGACTTTGAAGGGATCAAGCATAGTTGAGGAAGAGAGTACTGCTACAACTTAGTGACTATCCGGAACCATATTTGAATATAGTTGTGATGTACTTGGTCCTTTTCCTGATCCAAGTCATTCTTCATGTCGTCTTCTACCATGATTTTCACATCTTCCTCTTTTTACTGATTTTTCTCTTGAATACATGGAGCATTTGATGGTAACCATGAGGGAGCTCTCTCGATCTTTGATTTTGATGTCCTCTCTTCATTAAGTGCAGCCAATGGTTCTTTGACCTTCCCTTCTGCATCTTCTTCTGCTAGATGTGGTCCTTCAATGATATCAATATAATCTCTTTTTTTCAATACTCTTCCTAAGCTATGATGAATATCATTGACTTCAAGAGGAGTTGTTTGAAAGTGTTGTACCTCAACATTGTAATTAGGTTGAGCTACTCCAATGTGCAGGTTTGGAAATGGTCGTTCCCCATTATATACTTGCTGAGCCTGTTTGTTGTTCAGGTTCATGTTTGACTGGGTAGGCATTTGGAGTTGCCTTGGTGGAGCAGGAGGCAATGATTGAGCAGGTGGTGGAGGCAAAAGAGCGGGAGGAGAGTTGTACTGGGGCCTCCACCCCTAATGAGGTGCATTCCATTGTGATGGTGGCTGATCATAGGATTAAAATGAATGGTTGGATGGTTGGGCATGATATGGAGATGTGAAGGACCAAGGAGGAGGTGTGGACCAAGAAGCCCCTGTCCCAAGAAGGTATGGATGTGGCTTGGTTAGGGTTGTAGTAAGCCTGAGACGTCCCTTGCATCCCCTGCTGATATGGTCTAGGTCCATGCGGCCTCCTTTAGTCTATGTAATAGATCTATTCACTGACTTTTGCGGCCCCTTGGTATATAGCTTTAAGTCCGGTCAAGGAAGGGCACTTGTCTGTAGAATGATTTTCTTCACAGATTGAACATACCTCTGTAGAGTTCAATGGGCAGTCATTCCTAGGATGCCTCTCGGTGCATCTAGGGCAAAAAATGGCCAAAGCCACCTCTGCCTCCTCTTGTTTTCTTTTGATATGCATGGAAAGAATCTACAACATCTCACTCTTGAAGTCCTCCCACATGTTTCTAATTTCACCTTTAATGGATGAGTCGAAAGAAAAGGTAATGCTTCCAACATTTCTTTTTTTAGCCATTAGCTCCGGAGGAATGTTTTCTTCTTCTTCTTCCCCTACAGGTTCTTAAAATATGTCTGGTTGTTACATAAGAGTTTTTCTTGATTGCAGCCACCGAAGAAGAGAGAAGGTTGGCTGTGTGAAGCAATGGGGGTGTTGGGCAAACATTTTCCTGAATTATATCTATTCCTACAAGGCATGAGAGGAAATCTTTTTCGTTAGTTTTTGTTTTTTCACTACTTGTACCTACAAAACTGAAATTGATTGAAAAGACAAATTGCAACTACTGAAATGAACTTGCTGAAAGGAAATGGTGGAATTGATATGAAAGCAAGGAAATGAAAAAATGAAATGACTAATCTACATTTGTAGAATTGAAATTACAGAATTGAAAGGAAAGCAGAGAAATGACTAATCTACTTTTGCTGGAATGGAAATCGCCGAATTGAAATGAAAGTAGGGAAATGACTAATCTAATTTTGCTGAAATGGAAATTGCAGAATTGAAAGGGCTAATCTACTTTTGCTGAAATGGAAATTGTAGAATTGGAAGAACTAATCTACTTTTGCTGAAATGGAAATTGTAGAAATTGAAAAGGAAGTGCAAAAATTGAAAGGAACAACTACTCTACTTTTGCTGAAATAAACTACTTAGCAGAATTTGCAGTGGAAAATAGAAGAAAAATAGTAATAAGAAAGTGCTCCGATGCTTCCCCAGCAATGACGCCAAAAAGTGGTGAGCACCAGTATTGCAACAATAATGTTGCAACTCTTGAGGCTTCCTACTTTACTTTTATCAACCTGGTAGTTCGTAACAAACTTGGAAGCAACGGTGTTGTATGCACAAGTACTAGCTCTTACTGCAGGCTCTCACTTGGTCAGCTGGCACAAGATCACTAAGAGCTCAAGCCAACTTCTATGAGTTTCTAGAGGAAGCTTTTAACTGTGATGAAAGAAAGCTAACTCTACAGAGTCTATTCTATTTGCAAAAAGAGAAAGAAGACTGGAATGTAAATGCAAACCCTAGCAAACGCTAATTTACCCACTAACCCTACTTTTGCAAGAAAAGAGATGAAAACTGATGAAATGAGTGCCATTGACTACTGAAAAGGTAAATTGCATTTATTCAAGCTACTTCTAAAAATAAATGAGAAGAAAACATCTTTTTGTGCTTTTGAGTGTTTTCATGTGAAATTATTATGCTTGTAATTTATCTGGTTGTGATTATGTAGAGGTTTGGTGGTGAAGGAAGATGGGCTTGGTTTTTGTAGAGGTCGAGGAAGGTGTGGAGAGGTCCTAGGAAGCCCCTAGTACCCTTCTGAAGGCTTCCATTACAATCGGATTTCGAAAAACCACTTACAGGGATTTTTACAGGAGGCTGTAGGGGATCTACAGGAGGATCTACAAGAGGAAGTCAAAGAGCTATTTTTGGAGGTTTTGAAGGCAGAAAAGTGATGGGAAACAATAACTAAAGGCTAGATGAAGGTGTTGAGGTGTCTAGAGCTTGTCAAAGAAGATCAAATGGGAACATGATGGTTGGATTTGTTCAAATGGCAAGAGGGAAGCTTATGGAGAAAACTGTAGAAATTAGGGCATATTGGTGAAAGGTTGCGAATGACTTGGGAAATCTATGGAAAGTGAGCTAATGTTGGCTACTTTATGTATGTATGGTGAGCTAAGGTGTCTTGCAAGAGATCTGCACATCTACTTACAAAAATTGATCAAAGAAAGGACTAACTATACCATGAAAATAGAAATTTCTCTAGCTTGACTTAATTTCTGACCTACAAACATAAAATGTTGAACAGTAACCTTAGAACATAAAATAATGCAGAGAGATATATTGTACAAGAACAAGAAATGATTTAGACAACTGAATCTCAATCAATATATCAATCTTTCCAAATCAAGTCATCACACTAGAAATTGCATGGAAGAGCAAAACTGTGTTTTTGGTGGCAGTAGTAGTGCCTTGACCTCAAATCATTGTCCCAGAAAGGGAGAAAGGAGATCCAAGCCTATTGTTGGCCTTTTTGAATCTTTTCTATCATTGTATTAACCTACTAGAGCAACTGAAACAAAAATAGCTATGCAAACCATCAAAAACAACCTAATTTAAACAAAGTAAAATGAACCTATCTAACATAAATTAACTCATGAACTGAAGAAAAAAACATATAAGTACAAAGAAAGAGGTGTTGGTTAGCTTGGTTTGGGCCCTAACCGAAGAACTTCAGCCCTCTGAAAGAGATCAGTACTGGCTCAGGAAATATTTCATCTTCATTATCAAAAATAATAGTCACATTACGTGAACTGTTCTAAAAAAGAAACTCAAAAATAAGTTGAACAAGTGCTGCACAAAAGTGAAAAAAATCTACTAATGACTGGCTAACCTACTAAGGCTCTGAGCCCCCTTATTTATACAAATGGAATCATCCAACAGTCCTCCTAAAATCAAGGAGCTCGACTTCCCAGAACTAGAGATAAACAACAATCCTTCTTTACTTGCTCGGCTGCCCCTTGGAATGTGGACCTTTGTACTCCAAGTTGCTGATGGAGGATTCGAGAAAAGAGGTCATAAATGAAGGAGACACCTCCTTGAAAATCCTCTTCCCTATTTCCCTTGAGTATTTGTTGCGATTTGCTCATAAATCCCTTGACTTTGTCCAAAATTAACCAAAAAATCTACATAAAGCACACATTAGACTACATGGCAAAATGACTAACCCAATTCACTCTATTAGCATAAATATATTCAAAAACATGCAATAAAATAATGAGAATGGTGGATTAAGTTGAATTAAGAGGAAAAATGAGCCCATATAATTAACCATTTATGGGGCTCATTAGATAGGCAACTAAAGACACCAACTCGTTTAAGAAGCCGGGCGGAACAGTCATGAGGTATGATCCGACAAGTAAGAGAAGGGGTATCTCTCGTCCTTATCTTCACAAACCATCGTGCTTAACTCCCAGTCATGGAGCTTTCTTGGTCTCCCTAATGCTATTGGATTTCACTCTTTAATCAGACTTCTATGTTTTACAATTTAGAGTGGCCTTGGAGAGTTTGCTCTCCTCTCACCTAATCCAAGGCCCTAAATAAACCTAAAACTTGTTGGTGTATTATGATGACAATACAAAAATTTCTAGTTTATTTTATTGAGCGCTTTATTTTAAGTGGCTATTCTTTTTAAGTCAAAGGGACAATATGGAAATGAAACCAATGGTGTTTGTATGATGCAAAAGAAATTAATGAAAAACAAGCTTATATGAAATGAAATTGTTTGTTCTTCGATGAAAAGAAATTTCTACTTGGGTTCTAAGAAACTTCTATAAAGAAAAAAAATTTCCTGCTTTTCTTATAGCAAACTTCACACTCACAAAAACTAAAAAGACTACTGATTATTTAATAATGCAAACCTACCCTAATGCAAGGTGTACATGATAATGCAATATTCTAGATTAATCTAAAAAGAAATGAAAGCAATTGTTTAAAACTTTTAATAAGCCAACTTAAGTGTCTGAAAAGAATTCAAGTTTCAAGCACAAATTTTCCTTCAAATAAGAAAGGAAAATCTTGAAAAATCACAATTCACTTTCACAAAACCAAAGAAACCAAAACCAAACTCAACAAAAGAAAGCAAAAACAATGTTTTTTAAGGACTTTTATTTTACAAGAATCAATGAAAACAACTTTTCAAAAGCACTCAAAATGCCACCAAAGACTCAAAGACCGAAAGCAAAGCACAAGGAAACTTTGTAAGTTACCAATTCAACACAAATGAAAACTTGAACAAAAAGGGATTCACTTGCACTAAATGATCCAAAAGCAACAAAAGAGCTTTGAGAAACTGACCAAGAAGTCAGGAAAGAAACACTTTCAAATTCATCAAAAAGAAACTTTCAAAAAGAAAGAAAAAGTATAAGGCCACGAAATGATGGAAAGCAAAGCAAGTAAACCAATAATCAAGCTTGAAACAAAGACTGAAAACAATCTGTTGTTCCAGAAGACTAGAACAATCAAGAACTTCGATAAGAAGTCTTGTGTGTTCAAACACAAATCATAAAACTCACTCAAAAGCAAACCTAGGCCAAAAAATTTCAAAGAAGAAGAGAATTCAAAATAGTAAGCTCAGTGAATAATTAAATTCTAAAGACAGAAACTGACGACTCAGAAACCAAATAGACCAAGAAACAAATCTTTTTGGGCAGAAAGATTTTTAAAAAAGCATGCAAAAAATGGTATACACGTTTGTGTTCCAGCATAGGTGTGTGTACACAGGCTTCTGACAAAATAAACTCATGTTACATGGTTTCACTTCACAAAAACAAGTGTGTGTACACTACTGTAAATATACAAAGGTGTGTATGCTGAGTTTTGCAAAAAAAAAAAAAGAAACAAAGCATGATAAAAAATATCAGACTTAAGGTCTGACTTCCTATAGGAGTAGGCAATACTGTCACAGCAAGCAAACCAAGAACTGAGCCCTGATTGACATTGAACAATCCAAACTAGGAATAACAAGATTGTTATCCCCATCAGAGTCACCAATTTTGTTATGGGAATAAGTACCCTAGGGCTTTGGGTTAGAACCCCAACAGAGCAAGAGTAATCTACAACAAGAAACATGCATACAACTTAGGCAACATGCTTAAATAAACAAACTATGTAAGGGTGAAAATACCTGAATGTCCTTCATTTGGGTAGTTCCAACAGGGTTCAGACCCTTTGCAACTCCTAATGATCTGCGAATATGCAAATCAACCAATCTGAACATACATAGCAGCATACAGATAAAGCATTTTAATGAAATCAACTTTATACCATATAAGTAAGATTATTAGTTATACATCTAAAAGACATTCATACATGAATTACAACAACATCTGATGCATAAACAAGGTCAATCTCAAGAACAAGACAACATTTCTTTTTATTGTAGAAAACTATAATAAACATGGAGAGAATTCACCTGAGTCTTCTTCTTCCGGCTCCATGTGGAACCATCCTCCAAGTGCGTCCAATCCCAGTCTTCAACAACCTCCTTCCATAACCAATACCATGATATCTCAAGAAAGTTGGAGAATATTAAAACTCAAGGAAACAAGGGCTTCTTGAAACTTGGGGAAGTTCTTGAAGCACATGGATACTTTAGACTCAGTCAGGGGATAATATTAGTATAATAAATCTATCTCTTATCCTCCTTAAGGCCTTCCCATAGAAGTCTATTTATACTTCTCCCAATTAGTTTTTTAGTTGGGAAATAGTTAGGAAACAATTGGGCCATGGGCACTAGGAGGTCATCGATAAGTAAAACCCGTGAACTATGCCCATAATTAAGGAAATTTAATTTTTTTAAGTGTTTTACACTCTTTTATCATAGGGAAAAGTAGCGTACATGGAGTAAAACATTGTTTTTAAAATATTTGGACCAAGTCTAGAAGGAGGGGTTGCCGTAGGACATAAACCATGCACCTCAAATACCAAGGGTGATATTTGGAGCTATAACAATTTTCACACCAAATTTGGGGGAATTAGTTCTAATTCACCCCCTAATATTTTCTTGTATAAATATATGGGTAGAGAGAAGGTTGAGGGAGTGTTAGGCTAATAAGGGATTGGAATCATAATTATTGTAACAATGCATCTTGTAACTTAATTTCCAAAGCTAATGCAATCTCTAAAACTTGGTGCCTTATCTCTAAGTTGTTAGTTTGTGAGTTGTGAATCACCAACCCCGTGGTAGGGACGAATGACCCTCCTCTTTAGCAGGGGTTGTTGTGTTAGTAAAGCTAGATAGTTGTTTCATATTAATTTATTTGTAGGCTATGTTAATTTAGTTCTAATTATAATTTCAATTATCACTATTATAGATTCTTGTTGATACAATGTTGTTATTGAAGTTTATTTTAACTTGAAGAATATTAATGTAGATTGCTTGCTTGTCATCATAGCTACTCTCGGATTAATCCTCACTAACTGAGTGTTTTTTACCATTGTATGATTGTTGCTACTATTGCATATCTATGATCCACTTTTGATAGATAATGTTGGCTTAGGCAGTCCTGACCCAGGTTCAGAGTTAGTTGTGTGAACCAACAAAACCCTACACTACTGGCCCTTTCAGTAACAACCCATGTAGTGCAAGCTACAGTCTCACTCGAAGAAATATGGGGGGATGGAAGAAGTGAGTTTCTACATCCAGAGACTAGTGTGATGTCTTTCAAAACCCTAGATCTTCCTTCGCATAGATCGATAACTCTTAGGGCACGTCAATGCACTTTGTTTAAATAGCCTTTAGACCTTCATGAAGGTCTATGATCAGTCCTTGCATACCTTTAACAATTAGTTTACTGACTTACGTGCATCAAAGAGAAGTCCTAAATTAGTGTTCGTGCAAATTTACTTAAGTTATTACTAAATATAAGAGAATTCACCAGATTTTTTGCAGAAGTACTTAAACATGCATTGCATACATTATTAAGGCTTATTATAGAGAATTGCATACCATTGAATTAATATCCCATAAAACAAATCATTCATTGGCAACATATAACATTAATAGAGATAATAAAAAATACTCAAGAATTCTTTAGAAAACTGTCTTTATTGATATTCAATTCAAGGTTACAGACTCAAAACTACCTTCACACACAAATGCAGGGGTCGTGCACTCAACTGCAAACTCTACCTAGGCCTCTGTGCACTCAACTACAAATCCTTTCTTCTTCTATCTTACCCACTTCTCCTTACTTACTATTTCTTAGTTACTTCTTCCTTTCACTAAGACTCACTATTTATAAACTTTTTCGTACAATGCCATGGTTCGTGGACCATGGGTGAAACTCAAAACTGACTCAAAACTTATCCAAAACAAGGGGCTAAGCCCCTTTGTCTCCTATTCACCTAAGCGTTCTAGATCCACAAATTGTGGAGACTTTACATTCTTTATAAATTCTACCAAAATTTGTGTTACTTAACCCCAAACTAACTCAGGGGACCCCATCCAAACAACCCCCCAACAAAAATATCATGACTCGCCCTCGAGTCACTCTGCTAGCATTGTAATCTTACAGTGAAGATCTCATAGCTCCACCTGAATCACTGCAACTTTAGGAGCGCTCTGTGCCGCTACCTGTTGAACCTCCTCGACCAATTTTTCAGTGGTTGGTCCTTCTACTGCCAGCCTCATCGTTTGCTATGTCTATTGCAGTCACTTAAGCTTATCCTGAATGGAAGTCGTGACTTGATAAGCCTCCTCCAACCAAGACTACAACCTGGCCTTTAGCAAGGCCTCCTTCTTCTGTGATTCCTCGACCTGTGCCAATAGCTGTTTTCCTTCCAGTAACTTTGCAAGGCACTGCATTGGTGCTAAGGTGTGCGTAGTCACCTTGACCTCATCATATTGTCGCTTCCTCTCCCTTACCTCTTTGTTCAATATCTATAGGTTCAGGTCCTCCTGCAGATTGGTCAACAATTCCATAGCCTGATCAAACAGTGTTGCACAGTCAGTGACTATGGCATCCAAGGTAGCCATGCCTTTCTAAATTGCAACTCTACGCTTCTAAAAATGTAAACTTTGAAACGGGAACTATAAACTCAAAATGGGAACTTTGGCCAAAAAACACCAAAAAACATCAAAAACAGTGCTAAAAACGAAAAGTGTGTATACTGGAACGATGTTTTTTTTTTTAGGGACAATTTTGAACATGTTTTAAAATGGAAATGAAAACAAAATTTTTGTGCAAAATACAACTTCAAAACAAAAAAGTGATTATACTAGAACGATGATTTTTTTTTAGGGTCAATCTTCAAAATTTAAAAAAAATGCTAGTAAAATGATCCAACAACATAAAAATGACTCATAACTTCTCATTTAACACCATATGGAAATAGAAAAATTTATTTCAAGATATGATGCATACATCAGTTAGATAAATTGTCTTAAACAATTATTCAAAATTACTCATATTTTCTCGCACACCATCAGAATTCACATCTTCATATGAATGATTGGATGCTAACGAAGTTGTTCCATATTCTTCTCTTTCATCAACTAGTGCCCCATCTGAGTCCACATGCATCCCCATCATTTCAGGTTTCAAAATTCTTCTAGATCTACGACTAGTTTCAGTAGACTCCCATCTCAACACTGTTCCTTCTGGTAACAACCTTTTCAGAATCTCTATCGTCTTGAAGCGAAGAGTTCCTCTCTTTGTTAAATTGAAGTCATAAACAAGTATGTCAACATCCTCCAATTTCAATATGTCTATGCAGTGATGATTTGTATTCGTGCCCTTTCTTGTTCTCTTTCCACCATTTTTTTTGTCAGCTACCATCTCTAGCTTATACACACCATTGAATGGGTGTGTATTTGTGGCATACCAATGTACTTCAACACTTGTAACATCCTCATTTTTTGTAAAGACATTTATAACTTTAGCAACCCAGAATGGATAGCCATTGGGATCTCCATCTTCTAGCACTTTGATCATGCAACCCTCCTTAATATCCTGTACTAAAACCCTGTAAAGGTCTTCCATGGCTTCACGTTGTGTATGAGATCTTCTGAAACCAATATACATCTCTCTTTCCTCTGCCTATGAAGAATTAATAATACCTTCAGATCATTGTTGTTCAACAATGTTTATTTCCTCATGTGCATTCAACACATTTTGTGGCCAAATGAATGGATTTTTCAAAGGTATATCTTCATTTGTTGTTGTTGAAATGATATCACTTTGATTATTCAAAAATGACTCCCACCAAACTGAATCAACAACGTCAAAGTACTCATATGTATATGTATACATTTTTTAATTTCTTCTAGGCAATCAGAATAATTTATATCCCTATTTTGTTTGTGTGCATTATGAACTTCACCAACTGATTGTAATAACAATATTTTTGATGCAAATATTGGATGATCTAGAATAAACTTCAAAAAATGCAAACCTGATGACGATGCCCATTCTGCAGTAGTTGAATACTTCTTGCCCCATATTAGTGTTTCCCCATCAATTGTTTTGATACGAAATTGATGTTGGAAGCTAATGTCATTAAGTTGTTCAATGCATTTTCCCTCACCATATGATCCCATAATAAACCTTCGAATGTCAATAGTTGCTTCCAACACATAAAAAGTAGGCTCTGGCATGTATGATCTCTTAATACATTCAATTAAGGATGGCAAGCTCCCAACTTCCTTCCTCCTCAATGTGACTGAAAAATGTCTAAACATCTAATCAATATGGTCATGAGTGTGCCCAACAAGAAGGAAACCAACCTTTAGCTTCTGAAAAATTCTCAATTCAACAAGCATGTTTAGATATCCAAAAACAACTTGATTTTTGATTTCATGGCAAGTGTTGTCCAATTATAGATACAAAACTTCAGGAAGATTACCAGACCAATGAGAATGCACATCATGAATTATGGTTATGGTCATATTTTCATCATTATGAATATTTGGAGCTATGAAGTACACCTTTGGCACCATTTTCCCATTGAAAACCATACAACCGACCAAGTGATACTGAATAAAATTTTCCTCCTATGTGCAAACAGAATGTGGTAAAAGTGCTTTCTTCTGCTCCATACTATCAATTATCAAACCCAAATATTTATTCGGATTGTCATAACACTTCTTTTGATGCTTGTACAACTTTTTCCTTTCATTTGTTTGCTATTCACGATGCTCCTGAAGTTCTTCAACAATTGAATCTACACAACATAAACGAAAGCCATTAATAAATATGTTTTCATACTTGATGAATATACAATTTTAAACTTTAAAGTCATGAATGCCTACCTCTTTCTGACCCTTCACATTTGCCCCTTTTTGACTTAAGAGAAGCACATGTACTGAAAATCCCCATCCTTGTCTTCTTAGGAATACGGACATTGTTTAATTCTTTCTTCCATACCTTCACAAAATATTGATATGTAATAAACCGGCCATGTCCCTCAGCACCTTCTGCATATTCTTTGTATAAGTTGTAGATTTCTCATCTTGAAAAATTATCTAGAATATTTATTGTCTCTCTATTTGGCATACACTCTACATGCTTTGAAAAGAAATCTTTCATCCATGACATTGCAATATTTGATAATGGCCCAAACTATCTTTTATGATGTACTTCAGAATAAAATGTGGGATCCTTTTTCAATTTTTCTTGAATTCTTGAGAGACGAAAATTCCCAATAGAATGAAACATTTTGAAATCTTTTTTACAGATAAAGAAAGTCCTAATATGATAATCATAACCTGACAATGTATATTGCATGCACCCAACTAAATATGAATTTTGCATGCTTTTATTCATTGACAAATATATCTTCTTGCTCTCTAATGCAAATTTGAAATCCATATGTTTCAAGCAATCTTTTTGGCAACATTCACTTGAAATGAGTGTGTTGATAGAACTTCTTCTCATTAGATATTCTGCTCTACCCCTTGTATAACTAAAACATCTTGCATTGATATGAAAAGGTCTGCTCCTACTCCTCGATACAATATTGCTTGGCAACATCTCCATCATTGGATCATCATTTGTATAAGGATTTTCATCATCATTAAGAGGAAAGTTATCCACACTAAGATGAACTATGCTTTTCAGATACTGACTTGGAAGATATTCTTCATCTCCCCCTTCTTCAGTGCTACTGTCATAGTCCTTAGAATTCAGACTCAATGGAAAATTTGACTCGATGTTTTTTGGATATTCTTCCTCATGTGCATTTTCAGTGCTGCTCTCACAGTCCATAGAATTAGGACTAAGTGCATCATCTGGTCCTTCATCACTACTACCATTATACTCATTAGAATTAGGACTAAGTGTATCATCTTGTCCTTCATCACTGCTACTCTCATAGTCCTTAGATTTAGGACTAAGAGGACATTGTGACACTCCATTCTTTTGAAATTCATCATCACACTCTTCATCATTGTTGCTCTCATAGTCCTTAGAATTAGGAATAAGTGGACACTGTGACACTCCATTCTTTTGAAATTCATCATCCTTCTCTTCATCACTGCTTCTATCATAGTCCTTAGAATTAGGACTAACTAGACACTGTGGCACTCCATACTTTTAAAATTCATCATCCCGCTCTTCATCAAAGTTGCTCTCATAGTCCTTAGAATTAGGACTAAGTGGACACTGTGGCACTCCATACTTTTGAAATTCATCATCCTGCTCTTCATTAAAGCTGCTCTCATAGTCCTTAGAATTAGGACTAATTGGACACTGTGGCACTCCATACTTTTGAAATTCATCATCATGCACTTCATCACTACTGCTCTCATAGTCCTTAGAATTAGGACTAAGTGGACACTTTGACACTCCATTCTTTTCAAATTTGTTATCATGTTCTTCATCACTACTGCTCTCATAGTCCTTAGAATTAGGACTAAGTGGACACCGTGACAATCCATTCTTTTGAAATTCATCATCATGCTCTTCAACACTATTGCTCTCATATTCCTTAAAATTAGGACTAAGTGGACATCATTACACTCCATTCTTTTTAACTTCACCATCATGCTCTTCATCACTGCTACTTTCATAGTCCTTAGAATTAGGACTAAGTGGACACTGTGAGACTCCATTCTTTTGAAATTTGTCATCAAGCTCATCATCACTACTGCTTTCATAGTCCTTTGAATTCAGACTAAGTGGAATCTGTGACTCTTTATTTATTTGAAATTCTCTGTCCCCTCTTTCATCAGTGCTGCTCTCATAGTCCTTAGGATCAGGACTACATGGAAGAATTGACTTTCTATTCATAGTGGAAGAATTCCTGCTATATTCATCCATATGAATAGAGTTGTTATGCGATGAAGATGTTGTTGCTGTGTAAATCGAAACTTCACTATCAGTATAATCCATCCCTTCCAAATAGAATATGTTGAATGATACAAATGGAGAGTCTCCTAAAGATATTATATAGCTTAGAGAATGAAATTTTCCCTCCAAAAATTTCCCCCCCGAGAAAATTTCGTAAAAACATGTCTCTCCCTTCCCCACCCCCCTTATTCCTCCCCTACCCATACCC
>APFE031288957.1:45794-73790 GCA_000404065.3 Pinus taeda
TCGGTGGGCTTCTACCTTTTCTTAGTGTTAATATTTTTTAAATTTCAATTATCTGATTGTACAAATTAAAAATTTATGATATATTTTCATTGTGGATTTAAGTTAATATTTTTTCATAATTTACTGATTTATGTGTTTCTATTTTTCAGGAAAATGGCATCAAAGAAGATTTTTGTGAATATGTCTGGACCAAAGACTCTTAAAGGTGCATCTTCAAAAAACATTAGTGAACGAACTCCACCTGAGCTCATAGCAACAAATCTTTCAAGTGCCTCAAATGATAAGAAAATAATTTCAGACTGGAAGAATTCAAAAGAGGTGAAATTCCCACAAGAATCTGGTATGTGAAAGAAAGAGAAATCCAAAATGTGAATATATATCTATATGTTGATATACCGAATGAGAATGGAATTTTTGAGCTGATGGGAAGAGTCATAGATATGTGTTTAGTACCAGACACTGAAGTTGTTTACATACTTACAAAAGCTCCCAAGTCACATGAAAGGATTAAATATTGACTAACATATTCATTGTATGACACGAGAGAGGTATCTACAAAGTTGTGTAAACAAATCATAAGTGAGATGAAACAAGACATCATAAGTATTGTTATTTATATTTGTATTTTTCTTTCTTGAAAGTGTCTCGCTATATTTTTTTAATTTTGTTTTTATTGACATATGATATTTTGTTTGGCAGAATTTTGTTGAAAGTTCTTCAATTAGGTTGGGAGGCATTCATTTCATAAAGCATGATATCATGAAATTTGTCAATAGTGTTTACTCAGTGTCAGAAGAAGATATGGAAAACAAGAAAAATGTAGTAATTGATGCTACAAAACTACATCCAAAGGATAAAAAAAAGGCCTCTAGTGGAGAAATCTAGCAAGGGTGGACAAGTTACTTTTGAGGGCGATGAAGTTGAAATTGACAGTGAAGCATATGTTGTTGTTACCTAATATGACATTGGAACTGAGAAGAGCCGTAAAAGACCAAAAGTAACAATGCCTAAGAATAAATCTATTGAGAATGTTATGACAAAGAAAAGTAAAGTTTAAGATTTTGAAGCAGTCATTACCAGCAATCAAGAACCTAGTGAAACTTCAAAAGAAAGCAGAGAAATCGTTACACTAGGAGCTGATTTAGAGGATGGCATTATCAAAACAAAACAAAATTTCATTTGACAGAATTTGACAAAGAAAAACTTAATTGATGGTGGTCGTACATTTCAGCTTAATGTTAGACAAACCTATAAGGCAAGTGAAAGACAATGTCAATATCAAGTAAGAAAACCACACCATCTACATGTTCACAACTTGAAGACATTGATGAGGTACAATCCATATGCTCAGGTGATTAATTATATGCTTCTTGTTGATCCAGTTCAAGTTCCCAACAAAGAAGAATTTTTATAAGACAAAATGTTTTGAATACAATTATTATGTTCTTGGGGGGAACCATTATGTATAAGCTCAAAGACAATTGATGGACGAATATCCCAAAAACCCATGTTTTGAAATAATGAAATGTATCATTTATGCTGGTTTATCAGATACAGAAGCAAAGTTAGTGGCATGGGATCATAATTCAGATAATGAATATAGGATGTCTATGACTTTCATCCAAAGGGTTAGATTTATTCATAGTGAATTTCAATAAAAATGTGGTGCGGATAGGATAAATGTTACTGCAGATTTCCAAAGGGAATGTTGTATGGAAATAGGCTATCAAATTGAAGAGAAACCCAATTCAAAAGATGGAAAATGCAACCTTCCTAGTGATATATTCAAAGGTGTTGATAACATTTTCCAATTGGCATTTAGAACTGGAGATGTTTGGAAGTTGATTCATGACATTTTTAGCATGTGGGAAAACATTGACACTAAAAACCAGAAGGTCAAAAAGTCTAAGCCATTGATATGTGGTGGCAGTAAATCAGGTCCTGAATTGAAGCAGCTTCCAGAAGATATGACTATCACACCTTGGAAAGCAATGCAAGGAGTGAAAGATGAAAAAATTATCAAAACAATATTATCTCGTGTGAAGTCAAGGGAATTATCATTGGAGGAAATGTTTGAGGAATTTCAAAAGTAAGTTTGTTGAAATATTTTTATTTATTTCTAGATTATAATTTTCTTTTAAATAAAACATGTTGTTCTTGGTAGTATTTGTTATACATATCATTATATTGACTTTTTGTTACTTTATCTATGCAGTCACAAAGTTTACATGAAAATTCAAGAACAAATGGCTAGATTGTTGAATGAAGATAGTTGAGATGATGTTGTATGCAACTATCCAGATTCAAGTTCTACATCAACATTAAAAGCTTTTTATCTTGCATTTAAAAAGGTATCTTGATTTACACATTTATTTTTATTCATCTGTGTACTATTTTTAATTTATAACTTACACATATATCTGTTTATTCTATAAAAGATGAAGAAGGATGATAGTGGAGTGCCAACTAGCTTCAGAACCTTTATTGAAAAAATAAAGATCGAAATACTAAGGAAGCAACGTGTTAAGAATGTTGAACTTGATCCAACTCTTACCCATTTCATTTGGAATGGGGTAGACACTGTTCAATATCAAGTAATACAAGGCGACTGTGAAGACATTGCTAAACTCATACCTAAAAGGGAGTATGCCCTAGTTATTGCAAATATTCCCCATGGTTTCAATATTCCAAACATTGACTATGATAGTGACCCTTATACTTATCAATCTCTTAGTAAAGTGGTTGCGGGATTTGTAGAAGTCACGTCATCACCATTATGGATATTTGTGACATTTCATTCAGACACACAATTGACAATGTTATTGTCAAGCTTCAAAGGGAAAACAAATTCACGGATGCAACTTACATGGTAAGACGTTAAAAATGTATATTTGATTAATGTTGAAAAATTCATTTATGTACAAGCTGATTGAACTTTTACTATTTCATGTAACACGCAAAAGTCAAATCTTCTTAACCATGATGATCAAGTATTTATAAATGATTGTGAGTTCATTCATATTGATAGTTGGGCAAAAACTGATAGCTATATGTCTATGATTTTTAAATGGGTAGACGGAAAGAGTCATAGCCAAATACTAACTTATGATGCTGTTGTGAGAAAAATAACATATGAAGACAAAGAAGCAAAAGGAGAGATAGTTAACATTTATCAAAAACCACAATTATTGATTAACTATCTTATAGACATATGTTCAAATGAAGGAGATTGGGTTATAGATTTATTTTTTGGCTCAGGTAAGTTTTACTATATAGAATTGAATTTCAATGTGTTATATTTTTAATTAATAGGTCATTGTACTAATTTACTTCATTATTTCTTTTGTGCTTGATAATTAGGTATAACACTCACATGTTGCCTTCAAAAAGGAAGGAATTGCATTGCAATTGAAAAAGATTCATTACAGTGCAATTTCATTCAGTAAAGAATTAATGCTCTTCAATTTATTCTAGATGCAATGCAAGAAATTGGGTTGGAGAAAGGGGACTTTAGTGAATCATGTGTGGCAAAAAAGGCAAAGGAACCTCAACCACCATTACATTGGATGTTTGGAAAGACATTCATTGGAAGATTTTCAGACATCAAAGATCCATTAGAGGACGAAAATGAGCAAAATGAAGTAGAAAATATTGCGGAAGAAGACAATGATGAAACTCTAGAGGATGAAGAGTTTGGATTACATGACATTGTTGATTAAATTTAAGTTATGCTTGGAAATCAAGCTCATTTTTTGTAACTATTAAGTAGTTATACTTGCAATGTTTTGACTTTGACATTTTATGAGAAGAATATACACTCAATTAAGGTTGTTATGCATTCAATTAAGTCAATCATTATTTTTTGAAAAAAAGTGATTATTATTATTTTTTTGACATGAAATTCATAAAGAAAAAAAAAAACCATTATTTAACTATTTTTAGTTAAAATTTTTGTACAAAAATTGTGATTTTCGCATGTCAATTGTGATTTTCGTATAAAAATTGTGATTTTCGCATGTCAAGGGCCTGCTGTAGAATTACCACGTTTTTTAATTAGCATAAAAAACACTACCATTATAAAATGCAATGTACATAAAAAAAATTATAGTGCCAAAAACTAAGCTCTAAAAAACACGTGTGTTCTGCTTCACCCCTTTTCAAAATTGGGTCACTTTTTTGCTATCTCTACAAAATGGGTAATAGTATGGGTTCCTGTTTCAAAGTTTACATTGTTTTCTCTCGGACCTGAAGCAAAGTTGTGGGTTGCAAGTTTAACTACAACTCCACAATCTTCATGTTGAACTCAAAAGTGACTCATCCAACTTCTGCTTTAGCCTCACGCACACCAGCAACTAGTTTTCTGATTTTAGCTTCTAGTTGTGCATCCTCCGAGATGTGAAGTTCAGGCACTTTATTACATGCCTCTACTACTGCTTACCCCAGACACAAACTATGCACTTGTACCACCCCCTTTTCCTTCAAAGCATGCATTTTTTCAGTGAACAATTGCTGATTATTGGCTTTAATTTCATTGACAACAATGAGTGCTAGTTTTTCTCTGATCCTGAGCTCTTCCATGACTCCTTGTAGTAATGCATGTAAAGATTCAAGTGATAGTGTGACAAGCTTCAGTCCCATGTTTGTGACTTTGTGAAGAAGTACATGTTGCTCATATGTTCCAGCATGGATGGAACCTTTAGGTAAAGGGAAGACTCTCTCATCCTGTGGCCAAGTCATCTCTGTGACTGTACTCTTTCCTCGTGCCAGACTGGCTTGCGTGTCACTTGTCTTCCCAACATTTTCCTAGATTCTGGTTGCATGGAGCTACAACTCACGCAAAGCCTTCTGGATGCCCCCAAACATCTACATGTATTGCTTCTCGAACTATTGGAGCACTTCTGTGGCAGTGTCCCAAATTTTATCGTCGATTTCATTGAAATTTCCTTCTATTAATACCATGGGATCAACCTGCATTCTATCACATTTCTGTTTTTTTTGCGTTCCTCCCTGCTGATCCATGCCACATCTTTTCAAAATGAAGGGGGTGCACTTCCCTTCATCACATCTATCGCCTTGTCTTGAAAGCTCTTCTTCCTTTGTTTCCAATGAAGGTGACTTATCACCTTTCTGTGACTCGTGTTGTTCTTGTTCTGCCTTCTCCTTATTAGTGCATTCTTGCCCTATACGAGAGTTTTCTGCAGCTTCCTTCTTTTTCTATTCTACTATGGTACACACAGCTTTCTTAGTAGCCTCCTTTCTTTTCTGTGTAGTGGAAATTTCCTCACCTGTGCTTGGTCCAGCATCTAAGTTTGATGGGTCACACCACTCTGTAGGACATTTCGCTACAAATTCCAGCACATCCGTTTCTGACACCAAACAGGGAAACTGGTGCCATTTCTACTCTAGACCCTTTCGTGCTTGGATATAGATTCTATGGAAGTCAGCCTTGAAAATTGCAGAGGCTAACAACTACGTGAACCAGGTTGGGGATAACCTTCGATGCTGATTGACTACCATATTAATATCCATTTCCACAAAAGTCCAAAATACCTTTGTCTCTGTAATCTGTGTGGCATCCTTTATAGAACATAAGTAAGCGGATTGGGCAACCTCCAGCAATCCTTCCTCGAGCTGAGGAAATTGGCTATCCTCCGACAATCTCCATGCAACAAGCATAATTGATAGCAACAACCAAGCGTAGTGGAATGGCTTTGTTTCATCCTGGGCTTCTTGGCAGTTCACTAGGAACTCCTGACAAAGGTACCTTGCCCAATTAAATTTCAAACCCTTCGTGCACTACACAACAAAGGAAACTATGGGCACTAAAACTTCATCCACATGAAATTTTCTCATCAGCTTCCCTCCTAAAATCTAGGCAGGGAATTGAACTGCCTAGTCTATTATGGAAAGAATGGAATATCCTAGTGATTTCTTAAGGAGGCAATAATTCCTGTTCATCTTGTCTTCAAGGTCTTTCTCCCCAGTCTTCCCTCCAAACTCCTTAGATGGGTTTGCACCTTTGTAAGGCAGCCACGTGATTCTGTGAATTAACATGTCTGTGATCGAGATAGGCTCTCCTAGCCATAAACATCCATCGTGGACCAGAGTGAGGAGCTAGCGCTCACAAATTATATTAATGGGGGTACGGTGATAATGTGGCACCAACAGTAGATTGAGAAACCCTGATTGCTCAACACCGCAGACCCATTCCATTGTTTCTAATGTTTTAACACCCGTTTCTTCATAATAAACCTTCTACATATATTTTTCCATCACCAGATGTGGAAATTTAGCGTGGTTTGCGAGGTCCCAATCCTCCAATTTTAACAATGGGATCCGCATGAGCTGAGGGCCTTCAAAAGGGACCTGCTTAGGTAGCAGGGGCATGGATACTGTAAACTTCTCATTATCTGGGTCCTTTGTGACCTTTTCTTTTCCCTTCCTGGAGGGATATACTTAGGTAGCCTTGTCATGGGTTCCACCCCTTCAGCATCAATATTCTCTATTCCCTATAATTCCTCAACCTCCAGGTCCACTACTCGCTCTGGCTACTTATCTCTCTTCTATTTCACCTAGGTCTCACTGTGTTTCCTTTGGGAGGTGTGCACCGACACCTTCTTCTACTTATCTTTCACAGATTGTTTGGTCTTGGTTGATTGTCTTTCTCTAGTACGGGTAAGCTTCGGCCTAGATGATCTCTGTGTCATAGGCACAATAGCCAAAAATTCCATACACACAACTTTCAGGGCTACTTATTTAGATACAAAATCGCTAGCACTAACAGTTTCAGCGAGGCTTGGTGTATACACTTTCTCAAGAATAAGTTTCTAGTTTAGCTCAAGAAATTCAGGAAACACAGGGCTTGCAACTAAATCTTCCCAAACCTTTCGGCTCATAAGCAACAGACACTGAAATTCATTAATAATTCTTAGAGTGCAAAGTGTTCTCTGTTGGACTAGCACACATAATTTATAGGGGGTTTGAATTTAAATCTGACCATTCCCCCCAAATTTTGACAATAAATGTTGTTTTAGCTGCAGATCTTCAAATATTTTGGCCTTAATTTCTACCACCCTGCTCCACTTAACTGCCTTTTGGCCATCAATTCATGAACAGTAACTCCAATGGTCATTTTCTTGTTGCGCTTCGTGGTGCCTCCCTCCATGGCGCAACTTCATGCCTTACATCTTCATCACTCTCGACGCAGCCTACTCGCTACATTGTCCTCCAAGCTGAGTAGTGTATTTTATATTCCCATGTTCCCTTGCAACTTCCTAGAGCACTAAGACTATCTTGCTACCATATAGTCATTATGAAGGATCCCCTATATACAACTTCAATCTGCTCCCATTTACTCTTCTTGGGAAGGGTTCCCCATTCAGCTTCGTGAGCTGAACTGCACCTCCATCTGTAATTTCTTTGACAATATATGGCCCTAACCAATGCATTTGGAATTTACACGGAAATTTAGTCAATTTACTATCATATAACAAGACATGATCATTTACCTTGAATGTGTGAAGCTCAATATGGTGATCATGCCACACATTTTCGTGTTCCTTCTGTAGTTGTTGATGGAATCCTACCAAAAATTGATCTTCTTCAAGCTCCATCAGTTGCGTGAGCCATTCCTCCAAGGCCTTGCAATCTGCTATATTCGTCAGAGATGTTATGCATAGACTAGGCACAATGCATTCCATCGACATTACAGCTTTAGCCATATTTACTAATTTGAACGATGTTTTCCCTATTAGCTTCTTACAAGTATTTCTATAAGCCCATAGTATTGTAGGCACATGCACATCCCAATCATTTTGCTACACGTCGTAGTTCTTTGTCAGCATGTTCTCCAAAATCTTATTAAAGGCTTCAACAGTTCCATTAGCATGCAGGTGATACGGTGTACTCTTTTGGTGGTAGACATAGAATTCTTCAGTCAACGTGCTGATCATCTTGTTCAAAAAGTGCATACCAATGTCACTCATCAACACTTTCGGGCAGCCAAATCTAGTTAAGACATACTCAAAAAGGAACTTTTCTATCGTAGCGCCTGTACAATCTTTAACCAACTATGCTCCACCCATCTGGTTAGATATTCTGTCGTCGTGATAATATGGTCTGCCAATTATTCGACATGAATCACACACCTTACAATACGCCTTGAAATCCTTGTGCAATGCTGGTCACCATAGACCTGCACGCAAAATCTTTTTTGTAGTTGTCTTGCTTGCATAACGGCCTCCCGCAGTTCCCCCATGAGCTTTAGCAAGAAATCTATCTTGATCAATGTCTGGTACATATGTTCTCAATATCTCATATGCACCCATTTTATACAAATGCCCCATAATAACTTAAAAAACAATCACGCACACTACTAATTCCTTCTTCTGCTGACTTGTATATCCTTCCATTCCCATCCCTATAGTTAAGAAGTGAATAATGCTTGAAAAATGGTTGTCCTCTACATGCACTGCAAAGAGATGCACATCTGGAAACACTTCCTCCAAATTATTAGGCTCCTCTCATGTTTCGATCTGTGACAAATGGTAAGGTCTCGCATTTAACCTCCTTGGATTCACAATGACTTCAAAGTCATACTCTTGAAATAATAGCAACTATCTGTAGATCTTCCCCCCCAACACAAGCTTGTTGACCAAGTATTTCAAGGAAGAATGATCTGTTTACATATTCAAACATCCTCCTAATAGATAATGCCTGAATTTTTGTAGCATGTACACCATGTCTAATCCTTTGCACTCAGTCATTGAATAATTTTTCTCAGCCTTCGATAACTTCCTACTTGTGAAGGCTATAGGATGGTCCATTTCTCCTTCATCGGCCTATGTTAGCACTACGCCCAACGCAATGCAAGAGGCATCCACGTGTACGTGAAACTACTTTTTCCAATCAGGGAATACCAAGATTGGTGCAGTGACCATCTTTTCTTTCAACATATATAAATTGTTCTGACATTCTTCATCCCAACAGAATATTGCATCCTTCTTTAGCAGTTTCTCCATCGGCGCTATAATCTGAGCATAATCTTTGATAAATTTTCTATAGTATCATGTATGTCCCAGTGTCGTGCCCAACTGCGTGATGTCCCTAGGGGCCTCCAAATTCACAATTACCAAAATATTTGCAGGGTCCACCATCAATCCTTGCTTTGCACACAACATGACCTAGCAAGATCCCAAAAGGAACATAGAATATGCATTTTTTCAAATTCAGTTCAATCTAGTATCTGCGACACGTATCCAACATCAGGTGCAGACTTGATACATGGCACTTCACTAATCCAAACATCGTCCAATCATCAGAGTATACCTCTAGCAACTTATGAATGAACTCCTTGAACGTTGTTATGACTACGCAAGAAAATATCGCAGACACATTCTTAAGCCCAAACGACATCACAGTGTATTGAAAACAACCCCACTCCATTGCGAAGGTTGTTTTTCTGCTATCCTCTGGTGTGATCTTGATCTGATGATACCCAGAAAAATTGTGAGTAAAGGAATATGCCTCCTGCTCTCCAACATTGTCTATATTTCGTCTATAAATGACATTGGGATTGGGTCGTGAACACACGCATCATTAAGCTTCTGCAGATTTACACAAATCCTTATTTCATCTTTTTGTTTCTTCTCGTGAACCACCATTGAGCTCACCCAGTCAGATTCTTCAACAAGTTCTATGATGCCTGCCTACAACATCTTATCCAATTCTTGGCGAACCTTTTCCTTGTAGTTAGGATTAGGACGATACCACCTCTGTTTAGTAAGCTTTGCGTCTGACTTCAGAGTGATCTTCATAACTCCCAAATCACCAATTATGCCCTTCAAACCCGCAAAATTAGGGAAGAGATCTTGGTATTCGCGAAGTAAATCAACAATTTTATCCACTGTGGCGTTGTCCTAGTAATACCAATTTTTACAAACTTTGGTTCTTTTTCAATGCCAATGTTTACTTTCATTGTCTTCAAGGTTGCAGATATGTCCAGTTTTTCTATCTGTGGGCCTTTGACTTAGCGATGCCCTTCTGCCTTTGGAATATTAATGTTTCTCACATCTTCATCTTCCTATTCAATGGTCACATTATAACACTCCAACCATGGCATAGTTGGGTGCTTCAGTCTGGTTGGGTCCATTCCATAGGTTCCATCAGCGTTCTAAAGATAGCCGCCTTAATCTCTTGTAGCACTTCATCGATTCTTACGAGGCCATCTTCAAAGCTAAAGGTCAATAAGAACCGTTCCTTCAAGACATCCCATTCTGCGATGCCATGGCAGAGCTCTGTTTCCAAATACAAGTTCATAGGAATTGTATCCAAAGTATGAAAAAATATGTGTACCCACTCTAGCTGCGGTTCCATTCCCCATGCTTTAGTACATTTCGATAGATGATCGTGCGGATCATCCCTTCCATTATATTTCTCAGTCATTCTGGTGTTAGCACATCAAAACCGTAGCTTCATCATTCTTTTGTAATCTCGCCATCCAGCAAAACTATTCTTATGCATACCCAACCATCGTGTAGGCGTAGCACACAATGCCAACTCTAAAACTTGGAATTGGTGATCCTCAGGGACTTCGCACTCAAATTCATCCAAAAATAGATCTACATCAGTTCAACCATCATAGTAAGGTAATTTTCTTACCTCTGACGAATCACAGCACAACAACTTCGTCATCATATTGCATCGCAATGTAGACACTTCATGCAAGTGATTCTACCAATGCTCTAACTCCTCATCTGAATCAAAGGTGAAGGAACTCTCTCAGTCCCATGCAATCCTCCTATTTTTCATCGAATTAATCCAGTCTTGATCTCGCGTTGTTATTTTGTAGATTTGATCCAGTTCATCATCACTTTATTAATAGTCGCGAACTGGTTCAGTATGTCGTGCCCCTTCTGCAGGATGCAACAATACTATAACCTAAAGAGGCTTCTTTTCAAATGACATTGTCCTGTTCTTCAAATTAATGACCCCATTTGTATCAATAGCCTAGTCAATTCCTAGGAGCGCAGGGTATGGATTATTTTCATCAACAATTTATATAACTTCAAATTCTGCTACCATGCTCGCACCTTCAATATAAATTGTTACTCCATATAACCATCCCATGAGGATGATTTTCTGTTGGTTCACCATCCTAAGCTAGATTAGAGACCACTGCAATGTAGGTCTCCCCATATGTTCCCATGTTTGCTTCAGAAAATTGTTCTCATTAGAACCTAGATCTAACATGACCTAATCCATTTCATAATCTCCTATCTTCGCGGTTAGCCTCAATTCTCGCCTTGTTCGTGCCTTATGCTTAGAAATATTTTTAACTACGCAGTGTCCATCAAGGGTTTTTTATTTCCTAGCACATTTATTTATTAATTCCTGCAGGCCTTCCATATCCTTGCTATCATGCAAAAGCTTCATACAAGTTTATGAAAATGTAGTGCGTACAGAAGGATGAACCCTTGCAAGCACATTGATTTCCTGTACCTTGTCCTGGCTTCCTAAGGTGGAGGCCTCAACGAATCTCTTCTTATCTTCCATAAATGTTTCCTTAGCATTATCCAAATCAAAGCTGACTTCTTTCTCTGGCACTTTGTGGAACCATCCTTCTTCTTCAGGGTGTTTACCCTTATCAACGCCAATCATCATTCCACTTCTTAGCACAATGATAATGCTTTGATCTTCTTTGCGGGGCTCAACGCTCATCATCTGTAGATTTTGAATAGGCTGTTGAGGTTATGTTTTCTTCTCTTTCATTTTATCTATCAACACTTGGCATTCTTCTATAATATGGTTAAACTATCTGCGATATTGACACGATGAGTGTGTAGGATTCTGGCATTCTCGCGCGTAGTGCCCTTGCTATCCGTAATTGTAGAAGATAATCTGACGACGACCTCTACCAAGTCCTCCTGCTCCATGGCCCCATCCTCGACCCTGATAACCTCCATGTGCTCCTCCAGTGCCCTGATATGGAGGCCGCATTTATGCTTGCATCCAGTATGTAGGTGTTCTTTCCATCATCAACTCATAGCTTTGATAGTGACGGTCATCGTGGCCCACATATTTGCAAAAGTTATTGTTAGGTCCTTATACTACTAGTGTAACCCCTTATTGTTATTAGTACAACCACCTGATTATATCGTTGTACCCATGTAGTCCCAATATTGTTATTATTGTGCCCCATAGAAGCCCACTATTGTTATTATTATGCCCTTACATTATTATTGTTATGTCAGCTTTGATTATATTATGACCCCTTAGACTCCTATATACAGAAAGGAGGTCTTGTCATTTGTATCACCTAAGAATTATTCATTTGTGTAATGTAAATTAGGTTGCCTCCTCAAAGAGTCTTATTTCTAAGGTATTGATCTATCTTTTCTATCTTTTTGTGAGCTGGTTTCATAACATTTGGTATTAGAGCTTTGGATTCTAGGGTTTCCCTGCTCCAAGCAGGTCATCGTGGAATTTTCGCTATAACTTTTTTCTGTGAAGTTTCAGAAGCGGAAAAAAAAACCCAAATTGAGATGAAATCGTGCTAAACCTCGGGTCCATATTTCAAATCTTGTCTCGCTATACTTTTAGAGATATGATCTGAGGAAGTTAGGGTTTTGGCAAGCTCTAGAATTTAATCTAAAATAGGTCATCATGGAATTTTATCTATACCATTTTGGCTACAAAGTTTCAGAAGCTAAAAATAAAACCCCTTTGAGAAGAAATTGGTCTAAAACTTGGGTCCAAATTTTAGATCTTTGCTCGCTATATTTTCGGATATATGATCTGAGGAAGTTAGGGTTTTTACAAACTCCTGAATTACATCCTAAATAGGTGACCTTGGGAAAATTGTCCTAACTTTCTCTCTAAGCATCAGATTGAAATTTTGTAAGAAGTTAAAGAAAGATGAAGGATTTTATTTTGTCTAAGTATAATTTTCAGAACCTAAGGTTGAAACAGTGACACGTGGCATGTCATACAATTTCACTCTACTAAACTAGTCTATAATTAGGTCATCGCGGGATATAAGGAATAAATCTTTGTTCAGGAATCCAATTGCAATCAGACTTGTAGAGTTAGAACGATGACTCAGAGTGCTATTATAGCCCAAAATTCTAGAACTTAAAGATACAAAATTACAGAGTTACAGTCGTTTAAAGATCGAGCTCCTAAAATCAATAAAAAGAAAGATGAGAAAGTTTGATGGCAAGGATACGATAAATTGGATACTACAGATGGAGAAATATTTTTATCTACATGGTGTACCACTGTTACAAGAGATATGTATTGCATCTAATTATTTAGAACCAAATCAATTTTTATCATATAAAGGGATTTATTCTCGTAAACCACTTGTCACGTGGTCAATTTTTACAAAGGAAATGATAGCACATTATGAGGATACCAAGAGCAACACCTTCTTTGGCCAATTGATAAATATTAAACAAAAGGGTTCAACGGCAGAGCACATTGAGAACTTTCAAAAATTGAATATAAGGGTAATTGATATTCTAGAGAAGCAAAAGATAAATAGTTTTATCTATGCCATGGAAGCTAATATCAATGGTGTGAAAGCATATTGGAAGAAAGGCATGGAAGATTTGAAAAAAGACATGGAAGGTTTGAAGGAAGGTGGGACAAAGATGTTATAAGAAGTTCCTCCTAATGATGAAAAGGTTCAAGAAGTGAAAGATCACATCGAGAAAGAAGAAATGAATCTGACCATATATTGTAATGCATTGGCCAGAATTGCCACTCCTCAAACTATCAATATAGAAGAACATATCAAGAAGAAAAATGTTCAAGAAGTGAAAGATCACATCGCTCATCAAGAAATGAATCTGACCATATCTTGTAATGCATTGGAAGAAATTACCACTCCTCAAACTCTCAAGATAGAAGGACATATCAAGAAGAAAAGGGTTAAAGCAGTGAAATATTAGGAAGAAACGTATCAAGAAACATCAAAAGATAAGGATACTCACCAAGAACCAACCCCAAAGAAAGAAGAAATGAATCTGACCATATCCTGTAATGAATTGGTTGGAATTACCACTCCTCAAACTATAAATATAGAAGGACATATCAAGAATAAAAAGGTAATAGTGTTGATTGATTTAGGTAGTACCCATAATTTTATTAATTGTAAGATACCCAAGGAATTGAATTGCTTCCTATATCCAACACTATAATGTCAAGTGACAGTTGTAATTGGAGGAACCGTAAATCACTTTGGAAAGTGTCATAATATCAAGCTATCCATGCGAGCATATGTACTGAATAGACCAATTCTTTCTGTTCCAATGGGTGGTTGATCCAGGTCTGGGTGTGACAAAGGACCCTTCCGAGACCTTTTACTTTTGTGATGTGTTAAATTGCATTTTTTAAAATAACATAAATGAATACATCTGCATGTTTTAAAGAAAAGTAACATCACAATCATCAGCAACATAAAACTCAAGATGTTGATAATGGAGTTTGTCCAGGAGGGACAACGTCTCTGGGTGCCCCTGTCAATATGGTGTAGCCTGTTGCATTAAGTGTTGTCAATAGTGATGATGTAAATAAGAGGTGAGGTCGTTATCATACAAGGAAAATACCCTCACACAGGAGTGTCTCCAAGAGATGTTCCGCTAAAGGAACTATCAATCAAAAGACTCCTATTAGTATGACACAAACTCATGCATGATGAGCATCCTGCTAGCATGGCATAAAAGGGATCTCAATGCAAACATACATGATGAAAACCTGAGTATCCCATCAACATACAACAAAGGGATCTCAATGCAAACATACATGATGAAAACCTGAGTATCCCATCAACATACAACAAAGGGATCTCAAAACATAACATGACAAATCATGACAACAAGTACATCACATAGACAATTCCGTGTCACATCAAGTAGGAATCATGAAAACAAGTGATAAACAAGATCCCATATCAAACATCAAACAGGGATCTATGCAGCACAATGCATAGCAAAAGAAGTAATGAACACACTGCATATACCTCACAACTAAGGGCCATCTGAAAAAGCATATTTCAAAATGTTGAAGCTTTTAGTGCCATCGATCTCACTACATCAATCGCATGGAAATGGTTGCTTGCTCATAAATGTTGACACCTGCATTCCACTTAGAAAAGTGTCTGAAAAATAGAATGAGAAAATGGGAAATCTGAAGGCACCATCATATTTCTGACATCGAATAGTGGAAAATCGACTATCCAATTTTTGAATTCTGAGAAATTGAAAATCTGGGGCTTAAGGAATCTTTTAGATTCCCCCTAGATTCCTTAAAGATTCTGCTCCATCGGTGGACTGGAAATCTACAACTCAAAAGGTGAATCTGACCTCACCATTGTGATCCCTACGAAAAACCATGAAAACCGACTGTAAACTTGACTATATTCCGACATGGAGAAAAATTACCTCCTCGGGAAAATTTCAAGGATCATGGTTCTGCTCCTTGTTTTTGCAACAATCATGGTTCCACCTACGTATTGAAAAATGGCCAAAAAATGTAGAACTTTTATGGAGAAACGAGAAATTCCATTACATTCATGGAGTCAAGAAGTGTTGAAATCATATAAAATTTGTCAAATTCTGACAACATAAAAATTTGGCACTCCTGCAAAATTATGCCTCGAACTGTGTGCACTGCCTCTTATGCCTGGGTGCACTGACAAACTATGTTTAAGTATAAACTAGGTGGCAAATTTTACCAAGTTGGACGTTAGTGGAGTTGGTTAGGGAGCCCAGTTCATACGGAAGAGGTCGGGCGGTCAAACCCCGCCTCCTCCTTTTTTTTCACATTACAAACAAAAAAAAATTAAATTTAAAACTTCGATTGGGTCGAGCCTGCCTTGGGTGGCCTGCGCACCATACCCACCTCTGGTCACAGCTATTTACTTTCTCTTTTGGGCATGGTTGGGTCCATTCCCAAAGGACCGGCCCACCACCCACGATATTTGTTTAATGTTTGTGGTTTTTGTGTGGTTCTGTAGTGTGGGGTGGCAAGGTCATGGTTGCCCACCCCATTTTTTGGTTATAGTTCCATGGAATGGGTTAGGGCTCATGGCATGGTTTGTGGCCCACCACCCTTTTTTCTATATTTTTTTTATTATATAAAACAAACCATGCATTTTGGGAAATTTGATTTTGGACCGTAGAAGTCATTTTAACTAGGCCACAATTTCACCTGAAATCTGGCTGGAGTTGGCAAGAATCTGGTGGCCAGGTTCTATCCAAATTGTGGCCTCCTTAAGCCTACCCAATCAGTAAAAGGTCAACCCAACTTTGACTACTTCAAACTTCCTCGTCCGGACTTGGATTGACGAACCATTCGCACTACCGTGATCAGGACGACGAGATCTACGCTCTAGTCTTGGTTCAAGCATAATCCATAAATTTTGTTTTTTGAGTTTTCTTGAGTCCTCTTTGTCCTGTGTGTGTCTCTGGAGCCACCTGGATCAATCCTTTCCATTGATGACCTTTTGGTCATCCAAAAGCATGAAAAGTAATTTGCAACTTCTCTTTAACTTGTCTGCATCACAAGCATCTTGAAAAGGTCTTGCTTCCATCTTCTTCACCTTTATTCTTTAGAGCCTTAAACGATGAGCCGACACCTACAACCTCTGCAACCTATAGTACATTGTTTCACAAATTACATGCTACCTTTCATGACCAGTTAATGACCCAAGCATCCCATAATTGCCACTAGTTTATAGCACATATTCGATGGTCAAGTTTATAACAAGATGGACACAGTACCTCGGCTACGAAAACAAGGCCAACATATCATTGTTGCTTCAACAAGTGATGGAAAAAACATCATCACTGCAACACATGATTTACAACAATAAGGCCAAACACTATTTTTTCTTTTACAAGTGATGGAAACACGACATCACTTTCACAATTTATCATGCAACTCAAAAATAAGACCAGACATCATTGTTGTTGAACAAGTGATGGAAAATACATCATCACTTTTACAGTTAAAATGCAACAAATGATTTACAAAAGCATGATCATGAGCTACTAACATATCTAGAAACCATTTTTCACTTATCGATGTGAATGGGTCACCTCCTTGTGGCAGTTTTGCTTTTCAAACAACTGCTTCACCTGGTTCATGCACCGATGCTTTGTCTTTAAGGCGTTGCTTTGGATGGAGCCTCCAACAAGTGGCTCTTTGATTGCCATTTCTATTGCAATGACTGCAATAGGTCTTCTTCCTCCAGATCTATTTAATGTGTTTCTTTACCTATTGTTGAGAGGGTCTTTCACACCTCATCCTTTTGTGTGCTTCCATTCTTTTCCAACACTTAGAAAATGTATGGTTATGTAATCCACAAAGGTACATGCTTTTTGATGCCATGTTTTACGTTCATCATGATCATAATCGAAATGAACATTCAAATGTCGAGAGTGGTTATACCTTTCCTTGTTGTCCTTGGTGTATGTATGGTGAGGAGAGCTTGCTTTAGCTCTTTCCCTGCGATGGAAACTTCCATGGGATGATGGTGATGTGTTCCCATCATTCTCTTTCCTCGACGATTTCGACAATGTCTCATAAGAATCTGACACCTTTGAGCATTTTCCTTTGGTGTATCCCATGCCTGTAAATTGAGATCTCTGCATAACCTCCAATTGTTGAGTTATGCACTGGTTATTAATACCAAGTTTTTCTTCCTTCTAGTTCCTCGTCCTAGTAAGGAGCCTCATGTTTGTCCCTGTAATTGGGATCTCCAAATCTCCAACAGAAACCATACTATGTGACGATGAAACAGAAAGGAAATCAACACCTTTTACCTCCTATGTCAATTTGTAAAGAACTGATGAGGGCCTCTCATCATCTATTGTTGGTGGTTCGCTAGCTATCTCGACACATTCCCCAACTTCCTTTCTGACATACCCAAGTCCTATTCAATAGGGAAATTCTTATAATTTTATGGGGTTTATGATGCCTTGTCCATTAGTGCCCAAGCCTTTTCCTTCATACCTCATTTCTTCAATAGTTTGGAGCCAATTCCTATGGTATGATTTTCAAAAATAGTGAAATCATTATCAGGACACATACATGAATTCAAAGAACTATTTTTTACCTCACATGGGTCACGCTGTAGCTTTTCCAAGGCCTCGTCTTTTCCTTGCAACTGTTGTAAAAAAATATGTTGCTCCTCTTTCTCTTCTTGTAGACGCATCTTCAACTCAACAGTCTAAGTTTGAAGTTTTTGGTTGTTGTGCTTCAGTTCTTCCAGGGCCTCTTCCATGGCTTACAACTGAAGCTGAAATCATTCCTTTTCCTCTGTCTCTTTTTGTAGAGTTTCATACATTATTTCTACCCTTTTTGAAATTTTGAGCATGGTCTCGTACATCAATTTTTCATCCTCTGTCACTGCACATTCCATGTTCACACTCCAATTCACATCAACCAAAAGATCACTCTAATACCACTTGATCCAGGTCTAGGTGTGACAAAGGACCCTTCCAACACCTTTTACTTTCGTGATGTGTTAAATTGCAATTTTTAAAAGACCATAAATGAATACATCTGCATGCTGTAAAGAAGAGGAAAATGACAATCATTAACAAAATAAAACTCAAGATGTTGATGATGGAGTTCTTCCAGGAGGGACTACATCTCCGGGCTCTGGTGTCAAGATGGTGTAGGCCGCTGCATTAAGTGTTTTCAATAGTGATGATGTACATAAGAGGTGGTGTTGCTATCATACAAGGAAAATACCCTCACGCAGGAAGTGGCTCCAAGAGATGTTCCGCTATAGGAACTCTTGGTCAAAAGACTCCTATTAGTATGACACAAACTCATGCGTGATGAGCATCTTGCGAGGATGGCATAAAAGGGATCTCAATGCAAACATACATGACGAAAACCTGAGTATCCCATCAACATACAACAAACGGATCTCAAAACATAGCATGAAAAATCATGACAAAAAGTACGTCACAGAGACGATTCCGTGTCACATCAAGCAAGAATCATGAAAACAAGTAATAAACAAGATCCCATATCAAACATCAAACAAGGATCTGTGCAGCACAATGCATAGTAAAATAAGTACATGAACGCACTGCATATACCTCACAACCAGGGGCCATCTGAAGAAGCAGATGTCAAACTACTGAAGCTTTTCGTGCCATTGATCACACTACATCAATCACATGGAAAATGGCTGCTCGCTCATAAATGCTGACACCTGCATGCCACTTAGAAAACTGGCTAAAAAATAGAATGAGAAAATGGGAAATCTAAATGCACCATCAAATTTTTGACGTCGAATAGTGGAAAATCGACTATCCAAATTTTGAATTCTGAGAAATTGAAAATCTGAGGCTTAAGGAATCTTTTAGATTCCCCCTAGATTCCTCGAAGGTTCTACTGCATAAGTGGATTGGAAATATGAATCTTAAAAGTATCTAACCTTGCCATTGTGATCCCTGTGGAAAACCATGAAAAATGACTGTAAACTTGACTATATTCCGACACGGAGAAAAATTACCTCATTAGGGAAATTCCAAGGATCATGGTTCCAGTCTTTGTTTTAGCAGTAGTCATGGTTCCACCTACATACTGAAAAATGGCTAAAAAATGCAGCACTCTAATGGAGAAACAGACAATTCCATTGCATTCGTGGCATCGAGAAGTGTTGAAATCATATATAATTTGTCAAATTCTGACAATGTAAAAATTCGGCCCTCCTGCAAATTATGCCTCAAACTGTGTGCACTTTCTATTTTCCCTGGGTGCATTGACAAACTGTGTTTAAGTACAAACTGGGTGGTGAATTTTCCGAAGTTGTTCGATAGCAGAGTTGGTTTGGGAGTTCGGTTCATATGGAGGAGGTCGGGCAGTCAAGCTCTGCCTCCTTTTTTTTTCACATTACAAACAAAAATAAATAAATTTAAAACCTCTATTGGGTTAGGCCCGCCTTAGGCTGCCCGCCCACCATACCCACCTCCTATCATAATTGTTGACTTTCCCTTTTGGGCGTGGTTCGGGCCATGCCCCAAGGGCTACCCACCATCCACAATATTTGTTTAATGTCTGTGGTTTTCGTGTGGTTCCGTGGTGTGGGGTGGGGGGGTCATGGCCGCCCACCCTGGTTTTTGGTTATAGTTTCATGGGAGGGGCCAAGGGTCATGGCCCGCCCCTCAAATAATATAATATTGTTATGTGGTATGCATAAGGGGTGGTGGGGTTGGTGGCCTGCCACCCTTTTTTTATATGTATTTTTTATTATATAAAACAAACCATGCATTTTAGGAAATTCAGTTTTGGACCACAGAAGTCATTTTAACTAGGCCACAATTTCACTCAGCATCTGGCCAGAGTTGGCCAGAATCCGGTGGCTGAGTTCTATCCAAATTATGGCCTCCTTAAGCCTACCCAGTCAGTGAAATGTCAACCTAATTTTGACTACTTCTAACTTCCTCATCCGAACTCGAATTGACAAAGCGTTAGCAACACCACAATGAGTATGATGAGATCTACGCTCTGGCCCTAGTTCAATCATAATCTGAACATTTTGACTTTTGAGTTTTCCTATGTCCTTTTTATCCTGTGTGTGTCTCTAGAGCCACCTAGATCAATGTTACTGATGTTGTACTTGGATTCCAATGGCTACAATCCTTGGGTACAATAGTTTTTAGTTTTCAATAACTCTTCATGAAATTTTCTTTGGAAGGATAGGAAGATGAATTAAGGGGTATCACAAGGAAACCAGGAAAGATAATCAGCATTGATGGATTGACAAAGCTTTTAGAGAAACAACAACGAGGCGTAATTGCACAATTATGTTCACTAATGGCTTCCACATCCAAATCATGTATTTCTCTAGATCTCCAAAAAGTCTTGGACAATCATTCCAAGGTATCTAAGACTCCCAAAGGTCTCCCACGTATTTGTGATCATGATCATGATATTCATTTTATTCCAAGAAGTGTTCCTACAAACATTAGGCCTTATAGATATCCATATGCCCAAAGGAGTGAAATTGAACATATGGTTGCAGAAATGGTAGAGGTTGGTATAATTATCCAGGGTGGAAGAATGACGAAGCAGGGTGGGAATTCATTCAAAAGTTGTCGAAGATCCCAGTTCCAACAATATTGCTAGAAATTAACAAGGAAGGAAAAATCATATTGGAACCTGAAGCATTCACAGAATCAAGAAGTCGACAACTACGAAATCGATCAATTTCAGAGCATCTCGTTAAGTGGAATAATTTAGCCACTAAAGATTCCACATGGAAGGATGAGATGAAAATTTTATACAGAAGCATCAAGAACTACTCAAGCATTGAGGACAACACTTTTTGAAGGAGAGGGGCATGTTAGGTCCCTATAGTACTAGTGTAACCCCTTATTGTTATTAGTACAACCCCCTTATTATATTGTTGTGTCCATGTAGTCCCCATATTGTTATTATTGTGCCCCATAGAAGCCCACTATTGCTATTATTGTTCCGTTACATTATTATTGTTATGTCATCTCTAATTATATTATGATCCCATAGACTCCTATATATAGAAAGGAGGTCTTATCATTTGTATCACCTCAGAATTGTTCATTTGTGTAATGTAAAGGAGGTTGCCCCCTTGAAGAGGCTTATTTATAAGGCATTGATCTATCTTTTCTATCTTTTTCTGAGCTAGTTTCATAATAGTTACAGAACAACTTATGGGGTGTCTAGACGAACTCTTGATGTAAATGGAAATTATCCATTGCATGTTGTCCAACAACCTGACAAATAACACACCATAACACAACCCCCATGCTTAGCCTTGTTGGGGCTTCTGGCTTCAGGGAAATTGGCTCCCATTCTGTAATATAATTTAGATACACGGGATAATGATCTTTATCATGCGCATGGCCCTTACACTTCAAACACCAGACTTCCACACACACTTCTGGTTTAGTCTCCTTTTATTTCTTCAAGCTCTGTAACTCCATGTGTAAGCTTGCTAATTATGAGTAGATCTATTGTACTCCCAGGTTCGTATCCTGAATAGGTGATGCCTGCAGTCTCATTGCAATCTATAAGGCTTCCACCTATGTTTCTATCTTCTGTTGTGACAAAGCAATTCTTAAGTGGGGCAAAAGCGATGCAATAAACCATTTGCAATGCTGGCTATGTGTGACCTACATGTTAGCATCTTTGATTTGACTCTTCAACCTCTGATCAAATTCCCAAGCCGTTTCATTGACTCTCATCATGATCTCTTTAAATCCAATTACTGACTATGAGTCAGACTTACACTTAATAAATTCCTTGTTTAAAGCCACCCTAGTCTCTACTAGTATTGCAAGAGGATTATCAGAACAATACTTAATATACCAAGTTAGCAAGCAATCTTGCAAAGTAGTAACCAATTGTGCCTTCTTTATATTGTCATCAATAATCTATTGCATTGTCCATACAACATTTGCAACAAACCAGAACTGGTCTCCATCTTCACTTCCTATGCCTTTGAAGATCAACATCTTCATTTTGTTCGCCATGTTGAATGGTGGTGGTGGAGGCGCAGGTGTAGGCGAAGGTGTATGCGGTGGAGGTGGAAGCGATGGTGGAGTGGAAGGATGATTTACTCAAGGAATCCCCTGATTGATTAGCTAAACCATTCTTCACAGCGTAGTCTATCCCATCCCTTCGTCATCACTTGAGGAAGGTCTAATTAATGGACTATATCTTGGTCCTGATCCTTTGCAATTTATAAAGAATCGTCCACTTCCCATAGCTCCAAACATCAAGGTAATGGCATCACCCATTTTTCACATAACAACATTTTAATCCATGTATTCAATGGTTTTAAATACTCACCTCGCGATCCTTTGAAAAATATTCGCTCCACTTCACTATAGCTGACTAAGGTATCAACTACAAATTATATAACAAATCCTCGTAGGATTCGATTGAGCCAATGATCGACAGCCTGCACGATCTTGTTTTTAGATGTTTCTAGTCATCACACTAATTTTGGAGTCCACACTATAGGATTATCGAGCTTCCACCTTCCTTGGCTATCTATCGATTTAGCAAACCATTCATACAACTCAATGGGGAAGGTGCAGAAGAATATCTCGTGTATCTACATATACAGATACCTGTTCAACCACTCTTCCTTCGACATGCGTGGATTCCTATTTTTTTGCGCCACAAATTCATGAATCTTCTGATCCAACCACTTTTCAATTTCTTTCTTGGTTGGATTCCAATGATGCGACATCACAGATCTCTTTTAAGTAGATCTCGATCCCGACAATAGAACCATTTGTTGGCTTAGGGGGTCCTAACCCATGTTCAGAGTTAGTTGCGACAACAAACAAAACCCTACACTACTGGCCCTTTTGGCAACAACCCGCATAGCGCAGGCTGTAGTCTCACCCGAAGCAGTATGGGGGGATGCAAGAACCAAGTTTCTGCATCCAGAGACTAGTGTGATGTCTTTTAGCACCCTAAATATGCCTTCACGCAGATTAACAACTCTTAGGCCATGTCGCTGCACTCTATTTAAACAACATTCAGGCCTTTTCAAAGGTCTACAATCAGTCCTTGTGGACTGTTAACATTCAGTTTGCCTACTTACGTGCATCAGAGAGCAGTCCTAAATTAGTGGTCCCACAGCTTTACTTAAGTTATTAGTAAACATAAGAGAATTCACCAGAGTTTTCATGGAAGTACTTAAACATGCATTGTGTACATTATTAAGGTTTATTCTAGAGAATCACGTAACATTTAATCAATATCCCATAAAATAAATCGTTCATTGGAATCATATAACATTAACATAGATAATTAGAAATACTTAGGAATTCTTTAGAAAATTGTCTTTATTGATCTTTAATTCAAGGTTACAAACTAAAAACTTCCCTATGCACATAGCCGCAAGGGTCCACGAACTCAGCTACGGACCCTACCTAGGCCTCTGTGCACTCAGATGCAAAGCCTTTCTTCTTCTATCTTACCTGCTTCTCCTTACTTACTACTTCTTAGTTACTTCTTCCTTTCACTATGACTCACTATTTATAGACTTTTTCATATAACGCCATGGTTCGCAGACCATTTGTGAATCTCAAAACTAACTCAAAACTTATCCAAAACAAGGGGCTAAGCCCCTTTGACTCCTATTCACCTACACGCTCCACGAACATAAATCGTGGAGACTTTACATTCTTTACAAAATTGTACCAAATTTTGGGTTATCTTAACCCCAAACTAATCTAGGGGACCCCATCCCAATAGATATTGTTAGCTAGTTGTTGTTATATTTAATACATTTTGTCATGCAGTTACTAAGTGGATTGATGTCCATTGAAAGAATGGTTGTGTAAGGGTGTGATTGAATGATGGTGTGTAAAAAAAGGTTGATTTCAAGAATGTTGTTTTATTTCTTGTGAGAGTGGTTTTAATGATTGACTGTTATTTCATTTCTGCAAGAGTGATTTTATATTCTAACATTGTGTGAAGTGAGTTATATTGATGCAAGCAAGGGTTTGACAGTGTGGTTTTTGTGGATTGATTTTCATTCCTACAAGTGTGAATAGTGACAACATGTTTTTGTTTTATTGTGTCTCATTTCCTATGGAAGAAATATTAGCATTACGAATTAGCCAATTTGAGCTAGCAATTTTTGCATGCATATAATTTGCATGATAATCTTAAAATAAAAAGACCTGTATCCAGATCAAAAATTTATGTGTGAGTATGATTGGTTGTTCTTAATATCAAAATGTTTGAAAAAATGGAAGCACATTATGTTTTGAAAAATGAACTGGTACATAATATAAACCATCGATTTTTTCTTCTGAAAAAGGACAGGTTGTTCTTAATTAAAAGAAAATTAAACTACCCAACATTTTAGTGTTGTTTTTGGGGAGGTTATTAAGGGTGAAATACCATATTAACATTGTTTTGTAGATGAATTGTTCATGAGTGTCTTAGATTTGTTCATGTATCTGAGGTTTTTGAGTGATAAGACGAGAGGTAAGAACTTGCACATGGGTTCGACATACTAAAGTAGGATCGGCCTCATAAGGAGTAGGGACACATAGGTTGCATTTCCTAAAATTAGGTTTTTTTCCCGTAAACTTCATTTAAAGTAGGAAAATTTTCACCCTCATATATTAACCTATGTGCTGATAGAATACAAAAGCTAGTTGAAGAAGCTTGTCGAGCGAGGAATGAATGGAGCTTTAAGGAATCTCTCAATGAGGAGTATGAGAGGATCATCAGATGATTCTATTGAGATACAAAAATCAGCCAATGACAAAGCCACAAGGGAAGAAATCATTATTTTGTTTGAAAATTTTAAAACTGATATCATTAGCTCTTTGTATTCATAATTGGATGTTTTGTAGGAAAGATAAAGAAAGTTAAAGTTGAGAAAGCATTGCTGATATTTTTCTCGAACTGTAGGAAGAAGCACTCCCTCAAAGAGTTTCCATTTAAAAATGTGAAGGTATGTGGTATTTTCGAGTAGGATCACTTAACAAAGCATTTCCCATGTCTTGGAGGATTAAAAGAAGTGTTCATGAAATTAGGTGAGGATACAGAGAAGACATGGCAAGCTCAACTGAAAAGTATAGCTTGAGACCCTTCATCATTTTTTAATACCTGGACTAACATTTATAATCCTTAATAGATTCCTCAGAAAATTAAAAATCCTAATGTTCCATTGAAAATTCCTAGTCCTCCAACTCAATACCCTACCATATGGCTACAATGTCCCTCTCCCTTGAGTCAAATATTTTTATAGCCTTAAGGATGGTTTGAAGCCTCCTTTCCAGGGAAGTTTCCCATGCAAACTCAATGACCTATACAACAACAATAGTTGCAAATCACATATAATTCACCTCCTTATGATCCTAACTACATGTGCAACCTACCCAAATTGAAACAAGAAGGATGCATAACAAGTCGAGAACTTGTCTTTCCCACACACTTCCCCATTCAATATAATGAAATTTTAGATCGAGGAGAGGAGGGAATTAAATAACTTCCCCTGTTACCACAAGGTATGAATAAGAGAAATTTACCCCAAGAAGAAGCCTCAATGCATATATCATTAGACAAATAATACATAATTGGTACTCTCGTTAAAAACATGTTACAATTGATGTTGTTGAAAATGTTGAAAATGTTGAAACTGTTGTAAAAGTTGATGCTCTAACAATTGTTAGTATTAAAACAATTGTAACAACTTAAACTACTAAAATTGTTACTGTTGAACTTGCTGAAACTATTACTGCTAAAACTGCTGAAAATACTAAAATTGTTTAACAATTGATGTTGTAACAACTGATACTATTGAAACTTCTACAACACTGACCATCTAGATGGGAAAAACTATTCTAAACACTTTGGACAACTTGGTCACAATCATAAATATATCTACATATTAGGGAAGAGGATAAGAGAGAGACTCATGAGCAACATCAAGGGAAAGATAAAAAAGTTCATCAACAATATCGAGGAGAAAACCCAAGAATTTTCTTCGATCATCCTTGCCAAATTGAAAGAGAAGAAATACTAAGTGAAGGGGAGATATTGGAGCCCAAGATAGAGGAGTTTCTCTCATTCCTCTCATGAGGTCCTTCATGCCTTCAAGAGATCAATGAGCAAGACAAGGAATATCTACACAACCTAACAAAGGAAGATATGCCAATAATTTTTAGTGAACCAAAGGACCAAGAATATGTAGATCACACTGAAGCCTCGTTCTAAATAATTGTTGGCATATAACATTCCTCCATGATTTGACATCTCTTAGCACCATATCAGTTAAAGCAACGAGTTTATCATTCTCTACTATACATTAAAGTTTATATTTCAAATTTGAGTATGAATATATTTCTATATTTGTTATGCACATGGTTAAATTAGAATTACTCCTACACTTGAAGGAGATATCCCTTCCTTCAAGTAAAGTAAGGTAGGATTGTATAGAAAAATAAAATGAATAACAGTAACTGTAAAGTAGAGTGCTAGCAGAAAGGTCCATGATGGGAGCAACATTCTAACTGTTAATTGGTATAACTAAAAGATCATGCTTTCCCCTGAATATCATGTTTTTCTTATTGTATTGTTGATGTATGTTTATGGATTATTATGATGTCAATGCTAACATGGTTTACAAAGATAGAGATAACAGGTTTTCTATTGTTTGTAGATAAGTTATAGATTTAAAGAGTTAAGAATCTAAAATCTCTAAGACCTTCATCACTACAAGCCCTAAGCATTCACCTTCTATAATAAGATGCACTTCCTTATTTTTCTCCGCTTACTTTCATTATGCATGTCTATATCATTATTTTTTTGGGTTAAATAAATATCCACACATTATTTATTATCGGCTTTAAACAAACCTGTGGGTCAAATGTACTCGATTACTACGTATGAAATTTCATATAAACATTTTCCTAAAAAAAAATACAATATCTCATCATTTCTAAAGATTAAGTTTTCAACATTACTTTATTAAATCTTTCATTACAATTAATCCTTATCATAATTCAATTTTAATTTCACTTTAATAAAAAATACATAATAAATATATTTTCTTTGATAATTCTATTGGGCCATAATGTAAGATACTATTTTGCATATTATGAAATTGAAGCGTTACTTCATTTATGCTTGAGAAAAACTCTAATTAATGGAATTTCCTTTTTTAAACATGTTTACCTATAGATTAAGATGATAAAAAATGCCTTATACTTCTTCATTCTTGTGTACACATATGATCGCATCTAATATTATTATGTTATTGGGATTAAAATTTATTATGAAAAGTGTAATATGATATTCCAATGTAAATATAGTTTTGTTTCAGGCTGAGATATTGTTAAAGTTAAATAACAAGTCCAACTCCAATATTATTTTTTTTCTTATATTGTTTTGATATATAATCTGTGTTTAAATATGGTTTGATTTTGGAATAATAAAATGATTTATATTTTA
>APFE031288957.1:74897-86808 GCA_000404065.3 Pinus taeda
TGTCCAAAAACAACTCATTTCAAGATCAAAATATTTTACAAATATTTAGTTTTATTCTATTTTATAATATGTTCAGTAGTAATGTCGAGTAAATATTATAATTAATAATAAAACTAGCTTAAATGCATCTTAACTCGCCCAAAAAAAGATCAAATTTACGTCTCAAAATATTTGATATATATATAAAATGCAAGTAAACTCATTATAAAATGGATGTTAGAATATGTCGTAATGTTATGTTATATAAATAACTAAAATTAATGATTATAATTATAATTGATAATTAAACTAAAATCTATTTTAATTTGATCCATTTTAACTCGGCCCAAAGAAATCACATTTTAATTAATAATTAAACCAAAATCTATTTTAATTTGATCCATTTTAACTTAGGCCATGAAAAGTCATATTTTTTGAAATACAAAAAGTGGAATTTTTTTTATTATCTAAACTAAATTTCTAGTATTTAAACCAGCAAGTCTATTACACAATATAAATAAATCTAAACTGGTATGTCTAGTATTTAGACTAGTACGTTTAGTATACAAGATAAATAGATCTAAATTGGTATGTCTAGTATTTAAACTAGTACGTCTAGTATACAAGATAAATAAATCTAAATTGATATGTCTAGTATACAAGAGATATCGTAGGCATACAATGCGCCCCACTTTGTTTTTTGTGAAGATACGAATGAAGTATCAAAGACAAATAACCAGAGGACGACAAACACTCCATTTGCAAAGGAAATTAAAGTTTATAAGGATGGGCTGGGGTTGACTGGAGGGGCAGAGTCCCACAGTCAGAGGCTGCAAAGTAAGTGATGTAAGACATGGAAATGAAAGGCAGCCAAGCCCACTCACGAAGGAATCGAAGGAAAGAGGAGTAGCCATCCATCACATTGCCCGCCACAAATGCTCCTCCACTCACACCCAACACTCTCCATTTCCTTGCAGCTGCGTACTCCCTGAAACATTCCTCTATCATTCTTTCTTCTTTTTCTCCCCAATTTATATCCTCAAAATTTAGGTTTAAGACTGACAAGCATCTGCCCAAAACCACAGCGTCCTCCATGGCCGAGGAAGCACCCTGACCCAAGTCTGGCATCATGGGGTGCAATGCGTCTCCAACGAGAGTCACGCTGCCCTTTCCCTTTGCCTTGCTGTCCCATTCCCAAGGCCAAAACCATCGTACCTTTAGATCTGCCAAACTCAACGTGTCTGCGGGACTGGACTTTATAAACTCTCCAATGGGTCCGGGAAAATCTCTCACCGACTCTAACGCTGCGCATCTCAGGGTTTCGGGATCGCGACATACATCCGCATCTGTGGAATTAAGCTCACCTCAGCACTAGCTACTGGTAGTATTGATGAAAAAATATATAAAAGCGAACCGCCTGCATAATACATCAAACTGAATTGCTGTGAAAATCATATACCTTGTGGTTGTGATTTCCTTGTTATAAACCAATAGACTTTTTGGTCTGTGCAGGGAATGAATCCTGCCCTCACTTCTTTACCCACTACTTGTACCATCTTTTTCTCTACTGTATATTGATGGCCCTCAGGAAGCGTTACCATTCCTCTGATGGCAGCACGGCCTGAGGGTTTAGCTGCTTCTAAACCAATCCATGGTGCAACTACTGAATTTACACCATCACAACCTATTACAATCTGAAAAGCATAAATTCAAAACAAAGAAATTATGTAAATGTTAGATTTTAGACTTTTATGATATATATTGATAATGGGATTGTTTTGAGTTTTAATCAAAATTTAGAACTTTTGTTTTGAAAATAAACCATATTAATTAATTCCAAATATCTACCAAAACTCAATAATAATGTGATTAATCTTAAAAACAATCCCATTATAATTATATAAATTGTAGATTTTGAAAATATTTTGAAATTTCATGACTAAAATTAAATTTGAGAAAAAATAACCAAAACACAAAAAAAACCGTCAAATTCTCTTACAATCCAGTTAAAAACATTACCCACAACCCTACCTTAGCTGTGATGAAAGTTCTGTCTGCCAGCTCTAGTGTGGTGAAAGGAGAACCTGGTTTTTTATGCAGGGAAACAAGTTTAGAGTTGAATCTGATACTTCCATCCGGCAACGCTTTGGCTAGTGTTTCCAGAAGCACGCTTCTTTCTACGCACCGAGATTCCAGGCAATTCATACTTGATCCCCTTGAACATTATAATAAAGTTAAAAATTAACCTAATCTGCTGAGTATAATTTGTTATCTTTCATTCCCGATTTGCAATGAAAAAATACTTTCATATATTAATGAATGATAAATTACCCTGTGCGGTCTTTTATGAGTTCAACATCTTTCTGGACACCAGAGCAATTTGAGAAACCTCGTATGCTGCATAGTCAGTAAGGCCAAACTTTTTGATTAATTGTTATCTTTATTTTCTAAATTAAATTAAATGCTGAAACTGTAGATTTTAAAATAATGTCAAATTTTGTAATCAAATTAAAATTTAATAATATAAGTTACTTACCCATCGAGTAAACAATAATCTGCACGAAGTGTATCTGCTACACCAAGAGCTTCAAGGGCCTTCCAGGCATTGGCCCACAGAATCAAGGCCGTCCCAGAAGCTCGAAGATAATCTGAGCGCTCCAACACTAAACTCTTGAGGCCAATCCTGCGTGCAGCCCATCCCCATATAAACTGTTGGGTTATAACTTTTATATGCACAACCACAGTATCATTCCTGCACTATTAAGCTGAAAATATGAGATGAGACCAGACAGACCTGTGGAGGGCAAGGGCTGTGGCCAGCCCTGCAACGCCGCCTCCTACGACAACAATATCAATGGCTTGATGGCCAGAGCAGAAGCAGCTGTCCCGGGTGCCCATTACCTTCCAACTTTCTCCCTCCAACCTGATCGGCAGCAACTTTGTTCGTGCGGTCTAAAACAATGAGACCCTAAGAGAAATATATGGAGATTTAAGGCAATAATTCTCAGAGGGATATCCGGAGTTAAAGCATGAGCACAAACTCCATTGATGATTGGACAGGATTGCGTGCAACAGAGTCATGCCTCCACTGCGCACATCACACACCACAAAAAATTTCCAGATTTGACAATATCTCTAAAATCTTTATAATCCCAAACAAAGACTACATCAGTGGCAGATGACACTTAACATTGCTCTATCAGAGCGATAAGGATCTGAGGAGGAAACGAACGCCGCGCCCACCATTTTCTTGGTGAAGACCACTTACGATTCTTATTTCATGTAACGTAGGTATCCCACTCTCTATCAAAGAATATGACAACCAAAAGGAGACAAAAAGGAGGCCCGCATTAAAGTAACAAATAGTTGTTTTCTTGTCCTATAGGTATCTTACTGGATCTTTTTTATGAGTATGTCACTTAATCAAAGAGTACGGGGTAGATTTGTGAACCAAAATATTAGTAGATATAATTATTTAAATAGTATATCAGATTAAAATATTAATTATAATTTTATTTAAAATAAATTATCAATTTTTAAAATTATAATTTATTTAAATAATTATTTCTCGATAAAAGAAAAAGTTAATAGGTAAGTTATATATATGAAAAAAATATAAAAAGAATTTTTAATTATAGAATACATTTTAGTATTATTATAATGTTATAGGTAAATACTATAGCTTGTATGCTTGTCAATACCACAAGCCAAAAAATTATAAATTATTTGATTTGATACTAGTTGATATGTCATTTTTTTAATTAAAAAGTTTAAATAAAAAGGCAAAATGTATAACTAATTTGGAAATAAATTTAAATCTTTGATTTGTGTATACTACTAATTAGGGATTTATGGAGACTAAATCCCTAATTAGTTATACATAAAAGTGAATTTAATTAAATGAAAAAAAAGTAAGATTCAATTAGATAAGAACAAAATGGATGCTCTAGTGAATCCTAGCTTGAATGCCAACACCTTTGAAGAGGATATAGTAAGTGAGTTTGTATTACAAGTGTAAAGTCATTTTCATTTATATTCATTGGGTTCAATGAATTAAGATGTCGAGTCAAGATTTATAAAGTGGTGTACTATTAATTGAAAATTCATTATTAATGATATAGAACTCAAGGTAATGCTATATATATATATATATATATATATTGTAAAAGAGGTTTTTTTTCAAAGTGAATTATAATTATTGGTTTTTTATTATTTTTAAGAAATTTTTTGTTATTGGGAATCTGTGTTGGAATGTTTTGATGTTGCTCTCTCAATTTCACTTCTTCATTCTTTCTGGCTGGAACATCTCTCTTTTACTCGATCTCTGCAAGTTGGTAGTTCGATCTTCCAAGGAACTCAAGTCACACTACTCATGTATCTTCTCCATCCCCATCTTCTTGCTCTTATAATATCTTGTTGTTAAACCAATGACCATGATTAGATCTCCATCAACGAATAAGATTATATCAAACTCAATGTATATCAGTTTCTAGAGCTTTGTTACTTTTCTAAATTAATTCCCTTTAATTAATCAATTTCCCTAAATTAGAGTTAGGCATTTTTAAATTATCAATCAATTAATTTAATTGAGTTGTTTATGGGTGTTTTCTCCCAAAACCTTTTTTGGGTTTTGGAGATCTTGTGTTTCTTAGCCTCTCTGACCAAATTCAAGACTAAAACACATGTCCAATGCTATAAAAATGAATAGGAAGAAGATAGTGTAGCTTGGGTATTAGTTCATTCCATGGATGCTTTGATTAAAATTGAATGCATGGAGAAGGATTCTTATACAATACGAAGATAAGACCATATGAAACAATGTTGATCTCAAGGGAAGCCCGTAAGCAGAATCTAATATTTTGACAAGAGGCCATCATGTTGAGATAATTATGATCTTGATGTTTTGGTATTGCCAATTATCTAGTTGGTATATGGTTTTGCTACTTGGAATAATGTTGTAGAAATAACGGTAGTTGAGGCAAGTGTATCTACAATTGTTTGTTTTGAACTCAATTGAACTAATACATGGAGTGAGTGGATTGATTCGGTAATCCTTCGAATATTATGTGGTCAATATGTCTATATCATATTGGGGTGGAAAGGTAGCAGTACAAAAACATAATGTGATGCTCATATGACAATGAAGATCACTTTCATGATGAGAAGAAGCCATGTTTAGCTCTACTTGAATTGGCTCAATCTAATGTCTTTATTGATAGAGGAAAGTGATATGAAAGGTTGATGGCTTGATCCTGCCATAGTTTGGTTCTAGGAAAATGAAACTCAATTTCATGAGGTGCAAAGAAATGAGGAACCATGAAACTACCCAAAGATCCCCATGAATAACTAGTAGTCAATGTAGTGATGAAAACATGCTAAAAGAACTTGTGGTTATGACTTCCCAACTAAAAGGAAGTAAGGAATCTCGTCTCTACTTAAGAGGGAGTTAAAAGTCTCCTTAAATGCTTGAAAATGAGCAAGGACCTATTCCCTAATCAAGAGGGAACAAGGATCTCCTCTCTAGTTGAGAGTGAGATGGACATTATATTCTCTTCTTCACGTGTCATGTACTAGGCGAGGACTAATAGTCATTTGTCCAGTGAAGGCCATGGAGGGAGAATGGAGTCTGAAGGATTAGATAAGCATCTAAGAATGATACTCCTCCAGGATAAAGAATCCAAGATAGGAAGTGGATTGGCACTCTTTGAGGATTGGATAGGTATCCAAGATAAGAGTGGTAGAAGAGGACCAGAATTCCTTGAGGATGGGAAATCCAAGATAATAATAGTACTAAAAGGACATACCTTGTGAACATCTGAATGGGGTATGTGCTACAAAAGGTAGTGTGGTGTCTCAAGTAAAGCCTCCTAGCATTATGCTTTGACGTAAATAGAGCTTGTTAGTTAAAGGCCTTACTATGTTGACAATGTTGGTTATGACATTGATGCTTAAAGATGACTTATCGATCCCACTCTTCTTATGAGAATATTTTAGTTTGAAAATATCCTTATACCATGTATACAATTATGAATACCTCCCTAGTTAAGAGAGAGTGTTGGAGAATGTAACTAGTTTTGGTCTTCATAATTTGTACCATTATATATTTTATGTAAAAAGAAAAAGAAAAGAAAAATAAAAGATATTATTATTTTTCTATACAAGCATGTTCTTCATGCTTCTAGGTTCTTAAGTCAAAGTCCTATTTAGACCTATTGTAAAAGAAAAAGAAAATGAATTATTAAATATGTAATTTTAGGTCAGAAACCCTTGTAGGTGCCAAGTCGGCCTACATGTCAAGTTGGCCCTCCCCTAATGGGTGTGTCTATTTTCACCCCCTCTGAATTATACAAATAAAGGGAAGATGGAGCTCATTTGGAGACATACACTTGATGAATTGTGGCTTGAAATATCACGGAGAAGGGAAGAGAAGAAGTGAAAGGCCAAAGTGTGAAAGAAAAGGTGTCTTCTTGAGTTAGAGTTTTTGGAAGACCTGCCTTGGTACATCTCTTATTGTTGGTATCTTGCTGATGAATTTGTTGAATAAAAGGAAGGTTTGACTTGGCATCTAGAGGTGGCACTTTTTTTGGTTATGGGTATTTGATATCTCATTTTATCAGATTCTATAAGAAGATAAGTTTATGGGTTTTCCCCTTGGAGGTTTTTTTTCTTGGCTTGGAGCCTATATGTTGTGTTCTTTTTGTTTTTGCGATCTTCATGTACATGTTATGGTAATTTTTTGGTGAAAATATAAAGATAAATATTAATAAAAAAGATAACATATTTCACAAGAAATTACTATGAAAGGAAAATCTAAATTAATTTAAACACCTCTCGATTTTCCAACAACAAGGGCCCTCTCATTGGAGAAATAAGCCTAATCATATTTCTAATGCTAACCTGAATCAGGTAGTAAACAAACCTAAAGATACCTTACCATTTCAACCATGACTTCAACAATCTAAAGAGAGTGAAAATAACACAGTCCCGTTGTTCAACCCAGAATAAGAGCTGAGTAAGATAAAGGCCCTAGTATCTTTGTTGGAACTACCTTAGAATCTGACCTATTAGTCTCACATATAGAAGTTAATGAACCTCGTTGAACTAGCTTCTCATAATGATACTTTAAAGATTCAGGAAGATCCTCCTACTATGGTATGTGGTCCACATGTAGAGGAGCAAGAGGATGGTATTACTCCTTTCTATATCACTCTCAATGTTCATAATAAACTTCTTCACAATTTCATGTTAGACTCAGGGCCATCCCATAATCTCATGTCCAAATCAATCATGTTGGAGTTGGGTTTCAACATCCCCAAACCTTACGATATGTTTAGGTCTCATCATATACTTAGAGATATCTTTAACCAAAATTCCAAATATGAGAGTAGTCACGGACATCGTGGTAGTTGACATCCCAGCTACCTATGGCATCTTACTTCTCAAATATTGTGTCAGAAAATTAGGTGGAACTTTGCAAATGGATTTATCCTATGCAACCATACATGTTTTTGGAGGTCAGGAGAGGAGATTGTACAACAAAGCTAAACTCCTATATATTGTAAGTGAGGCTAAAATGTCTAAGAATCAAATTGGATATGTCATAGAGGAATCCATGGGCTATTACAAACCTATTTCCGAAGCCTCAGATGATGGAAGAAGTAGACCACCCCCTTGTTGATATCACGTAGTCTTAGGATCCACATTCAATTTGCAAATTGTACTTTGGTGGAGGATGGTCCAAACAAGGGACAAAAGTTGGAGTGACCTTAATACCCCTCATAGGCCAAAACATCACTTTGTCATTTAATCTAGAGTTTGACACCATGAGCAACATTGACAAATATGAGGCACTAATTCTAGGTTTGGAGACAAAAAAGAAAATGGGAGTAAAAAAATAGTAGTATTCGATGATTTTGAGCTAGTAGTATTACAAATAAGGAACATATACAAAACCAAACACCCAGGGATGTTGTATTGTTGAAATAATGTATGGGATATTATTAAAAAATATTTGTATGCAATTAACAATACAAATGTGCATTGGGAAGAAAACGAGTAAGTAGATCTGATGGAAACAACTGCTAGTAATTTTAAGCCACCTCCAGAACCAAAAGTGAAGCATGAAGTTGAGATGCAATGACAGACCTTCAATCCCTAAAAACATCAAATATTGGAAACTTTTTGAAGATGATGAAAAATTAAAAAGGTTCCTGGAATTGGTGGAAGAAATTTCAATCATTAATGTAGATCACGCGGACCAAGCCCTTGAAATGGATCAATAGGAGATAGAATCATAAGGGGAATCGATGCTTCCTAAGCCAAATTGTGGGCCACCAAGTGATACAACTGAAGAACAACTTTATCCCAAATGGGCTAGGCCCTTTGGAACAGATATTTGATCATAATGATATATCCACCATGCTTACTTTCCAGCTAGTAGGTGGAAACGTTGAAGAAGACAACCTTGACATAGAGATGAATCCTCAAAGAGTCAATCTAGCCAAATACTTGGAGACATCGTGCAAGGAGAGGTATCTAGAATTATTTCAACAATTTAACTATGTATTTGCATGGAGTTACTAAGATTTTAAAAATATATGATACTTATATAATACAACATAGAATACCCTTGTAAGAAGGTTCTAAGCCTTTTGTGTAGAAGCTCATATATTTAATCCTATTTTGTTTCCAAAAATAGAGAAAGAGATCAGAAAATTATTGGATGTAAAAATAATTATACCTTTGAGATACTCGAGTGGGTAGCCAACCTATTACATGTATGGAAAAAGAATGAAGATATAAGGTTATGTGTAGATTTTAGGAATTTAAATAGGTGCTCACCGAAAGATAATTACCCACTTCCGAAGGTGGAGCATCTATTATATAAATTAGTAGGACAATCTAGGATATGCATGATGGACATGTTTTCTAGATATAATAATATTTCCATTCATGAAGAAGACAAGAAAAATACCACTTTCACGACATCATGGGGAATTTTTATGTAAAACTCCATTTGGTTTGATGAATGCAAGGGTGACGTTCCAAAGGCCATGGATATCACCTTCATGGGAGAGAAGGATAAATTCATACTTATCTATTTGGATGACATGAATGTGTTTTCTAAATCAGATGAAGAACATTTAGATCATTTGATACAAGTCTTCATCAAGTGCAGAAAAAAAAAGGCCTTTCTCTAAATTATCCCAAGAAATTGTTCTTTTCTATGGAAGAAAGGAAGTTATTAGGTAATATAGTATCAAGGGACATAATCAATATTGATCCAAAAAAGATAGAGGCCGTATAAAATTTAAGCTTACCCAAAAACAAAAAGGAAGTTCAGTCATTTTTGGATAAGATAAAATTCCTACACAAATTCATTACAAATTTTGCAAGACTTCTCAAGTATGTAGCTGATATGCTCAAAAAGGACAATGATATGAGGTGGAAACTAGAAGCCCACACATATTTTGAATAGATCAAGAAATCTATTATGAATGATCTGGTCTTGGAAAGCCTAGATTCGTTAAAATAATTTTACATTTTCTCTTTTGCACCAGAGCATACAATAATTTTTGTCCTCCTATAAAAAAATCAAGAAGGATACAAGAAACTATATCCCTTTTTAGCCACGCACTAAGAGATGCAGAGATGAAATATATCATTTTGGAGAAACAAACATATTCTATGGTGACATATTTTAAGGCCTTAAGGGAATATGTATTGCAAAAGGTGACTACATACATACCATCAACAACAATAAAGGAGATCCTCACTTAGCTTGACAATTATGAGAGATGGGGAAAGTGGATAGCCATGCTCCAAGATTATGATATGGAGATCAAACCCCCAAAGCTGGTGAATGTTCAAGGATTGGATAGGCTACTTACTGAAGAAAAATATGGTGCATTGGAAATGTGTAAATATGGGTTTATTTGCACCACTTTGATACAAGAGAATGCACAAGAATTTTCCCCAATAAAAGAAGTGAGGATGCAAGAAGTCCCTCTAAAAATTATTGATAGGTTCTAGAATTTGAGCTCATACCAGGACATATTATGTTTCCTACAGATTTTACAATGCCCTCTTGAGATGCCTAAAGAAAAGTGCATATCCTTGAAATTGAAAGGAATTAAGTACTCTATCATGGGAGGAAGTTTGCCTTAGAAAGACCTCGTGGGTGTCCTACTGTTGATGGAAAAAAAATGACCTCATCAAAATGTAAGGGAGACCATCTGGTTAGGGCCCCAACTAAGCCATTATCTCTTTCATTTGGTAGTTTTGACTAGTTCAATTGGGTGCAGTTACCCTCTCTCTCTATTGGCTTATGGTTTGTCTATTACTTTCCAATAGAAGGAGAGAAATCAGATCTGCCCTCTTGTTGTGCATATGCAAGCAAACAATCCTCGAGTTGATTAAGGGATCATTTAAGCCACATTAAATTTTTCCCCTATGTAAGGGGACTTCTAGAGATGCATTGATTAATTTTATATGCAGAATTATTCTAACATGTAGGCAAAGAAGCTAATATTATCTCAAATTGGAAAATGATAACCTTCTCTCAATTCGAGAGAAAATAAACTAACTATCTCACGAAAGAGGATTGTTTGTATTATGATTAAATTCAAAAGATATGATTAAATCGCAATATGCAAAACAATTCTCTTTTGCAATTTATTAGATTACTATATGAAAATCGAACTTTCTTAAATAAATAGTTATCAAAGAAAACTAGAAAGACATAAATGAATCCAATAAAACAATTGAATTCATTATATGTTTTTCATTAATTAAATAAGTAGTTCATTCAATTAATGAAAGATAAAACAAAATGAAATGTATTTAAACAATAAATAATTACTCCTTAGTACATTCCTATTTCAATGAATTCGTATTAATTCTAATTATGTTATGCTTCTCACACATAGATCTTACAGAAATTCAATATTATAAAAGAATCGATATGAAAACAGTGTTGAATATCAAAATGCAATACACTATTAGAACAAGAATTAAAATCAAATAGAGAAATTCTTACAATAGTAGATTAACTTACAATCCAAACAAGAGTGCTTTGGAATGAAAATTTATTAAAATCATACCAGAACTTCATTACGAATTTTGCAGTCCACAAGCAGCGTCAGCGTCTTGGAGAAATTGCTTGCATTCATGCAAAATAATCTTCTCTTTTAGAGCTCAAAAAATCTATATCTCTCTGCAACTCAACTTCCCATCCCTTATAAAAGTGATGATGTCCAGCAAGAAAAATCACAGAGATTCCCCCAAATACCTCAAATCTGATTTTTTCTCCCTACACTACAACTACACAAATCTCTTACAAAAGTGCTTCAAGATCCCCTAATTGCAGAGAAGAGGAACCCATTCCTCCTTCTCAAGACTCTTATTTAATCACAAAAATGAAAACTAAAAATGGAGAATTGTTGAAGTTGTTGTTGACAATCCTCCATCTTCTTTCTTTTTGGTCTCTTCTTATTGCTCCCAAACTATTTTGCTTAATCTCGTTCAATGGATCTCCTGCTAGAAACCAATGAAAAATAAATAAAAAAATTGCATATTAAAATCAGAATTACAAAATTTGGGAAAAGCCAACTCTCCAATCAAAATCCAATTAAATAAAAATAATAAAAAGATAACTGATCTTCCCATCGATCCTTGTAAAGACCTTCTTGGTCAAAGAGGACATAAGTGAATAGATCTGATATAATAGAAGCTTTGAGAAAATAAATATGCAAAAACAAAGCTCAAAAATTTAGTTTTGATTGCAAATTCAGAGCTTAATTTTCTGCTAATTTTTAGGCATAGTTAGTTACCAAATATGTTCATGAAACCATCTTAGAAATATTCTCCATCATTTTATCTTTCTAATGAGCTATCATGGGTCTCATTTGGCCAAGTAAAACTCAACCTATGA
>APFE031288957.1:86828-129538 GCA_000404065.3 Pinus taeda
ATATTTTAAAAAACAGTGGCTTTTAGCTCATGATACGAGCATGGTGAAAATTGAAGTGGGAGGCATAAGGAGTTACGAGATAAGGAGGGAGGCACAAGGTGGATCTCGGAGATATGTATTATAAAGGTACAAGATGGAGGAATTCCGAGGTGAGGTGGGAGATGGATGAGGAGTTGAGTGCGTGAGGTAAGAAGAGGAGAGGAGAGGAGGGCCATGTAGTCTCTCTCCAAAATGAAACTACAACTACTTTTATAATAAGTTTTCATTACATTAAAAAAAAAATAACTACATTGACTTTAAAATTATTTATATGCCAAAAAACAACTACAACTAGTATTAAGATATTCTAGTATTAGGATATTCTAAGGATTTTGTGAGTTTTCAAAGTTTGGAATTTAAATCTACTTATAAGAACTGAGATACAAGATTTATATTATATAGTTGTAATTATTATAGAATTTTAATTATAGTGGTTTTGTAGGATAGTTAGTAAAATAAAATATAAAAATTAAAAATTAATTTAAAGTTAATAAAATCAATATTTATATATTACAATAAAATTAATTTACAAAATAAAATAATATATATTTTGTACATTTTTAAGTTTATGTGATAAAAATCACGGAAACTTTGGATAAGCGTCATTTCTAAATCATGAGTCCAAATGAGACAAAATAAGAATTAATGGAAAGATAACAAGAAATTGAACACAATGAAGAAATCATAATGCAAATCTAGGCTTCCTAAGCCAAATTGGGGGCCACCAAGTGATTCAACTGAAGAAAAACTTTATACCAAAGGGGCTAGGCCCATTGGAGCAGATCTTTGATCATAACGATATATGCAATGTGCCTACTTTCCAGCTAGTAGGTGGAAACATTACAGAAGACAACCTTGGCATAGAGACAAATCCTCAAAGAGTCAATCTAGCAAAATACCTAGAGACATCAAGCAAGCAGACGTATGTAGAATTGTTTCAACAATTTAAAAATGTATTTCCATGGAGTTATGAATATTTTAAAAACATATGACACTTCCATAATACAACATAGAATACTTGCATGGGAGGAGGAAAATGAAGGACAATAATGGAAAACGAATAAATAGAGGCCTTATTGATAAAATGACTTCTGATTATCAGTTGGAAAGATTTTTCTCAAGCTTGTTCAGTGTAACGTTTTGTCAGTTCAGTTTTGGAGCTCTCATTCTGTTATCTCTCTCTCATACTCTTGGACACTTAGAGTTTTCTTGGAGCATTCTCATAGAGTGTGGCATACTTGGATGCTTGGAGAAAGAAGGAAAAGTAAGAGTAGGAAATCACAAGAGGACATCGGGATCAAAAACTACAAGAGGTTTTGCTTTCATGGATGATTTTTCTTAATGGTCATAATATGTCATTGGGATGGAGGATTGCATGGATTGATAGTGGATTTTCCTAGCCTTACCATTTCCTAGATAGCCATGGTGTTGTTGGTTCATCTATCTATTTTTTTGGTTGATTCTCATGTTTCTTTTATCTTGGGTTGAGTTATTAGTTGTCGATGCCTTGGTTGGATATATTCTCTATAAGCCCTGTAACAACTTGGGTTGAGTTACTAGTCCTAAAGCGTTGGTTGGAAAAATGCTCTAGAGCATTGTAACATCATGGGTTGAGTTACTAGTTCTAAAGCATTGGTTGGGCAAATGCTCTGAGAACTGCAACATTGTGGATTGAGTTATTATTCCTGGAGCCTTGGTTGGATAAATTCTCTAGAAGCCCTGTAACAACTTGGGTTGAGTTACTAGTCCTAAAGCGTTGGTTGGAAAAATTCTCTAGAGCACTGTAACATCATGGGTTGAGTTACTAGTTCTAGAGCACTGGTTGGGCAAATGCTCTAAGCACTAGAACATTGTGGATTGAGTTATTATTCCTGGAGCCTTGGTTGGAAAAATTCTCTAGAGCCCTTGGTGCGTTGAGTTACTAGTCTTGGAGCCTTGGCTAGACAAACTCTCTGGATATCAATAGAAGTTGTGGGTTGAGTTACTAGTCCTAGAGCCTTGGTTGGAAAAATGCTCTAGAGCATGGCAGTAGTTGTGGGTTGAGTTACTAGTCTTGGAAGTTGTGTTGGAACAATTTCTCTAAAGCCTTGGACAACTTGGGTAGAGACCGATCTGATGATGGTTTGTAATCTCCGACCATGAGGTGGAATAACTGTTTGATGGGTTGAGGTGGTTTGGCCTCTAGAAGCCCTAGTTCAGTTTTGATGGATTTTTCCATGAGATCCCACATTCATGCTTGGAATATGGCACGGGGATGATTGGATAAAGATATATTTGGTGTAGCCATATCTACGGTCGAGTGGTTCGTGGAAGTCCCAAACTTGGTTGGCCTTTGCATCATTAATATGAGGTTATGTCTCCTTGTTAATCCATGAGTATTATACTGGTTTATATGTGGATTATATGGTTGTTGTTTCCTTGGTATTTATGTTGTTATGATGTTGGTTATGAACATGTATTATGAGAGTGGATATGTATGGGTCTCATCATGTTTTTACTTGTCAATGAATAAACAATGTATCTATGGCCTAATAGATGAAGTTGCAGCTAATGTGTTGAGGCGCCAATGCTTCTTAGTGATTCTCATATAAGTATGAGACTCTTATGATCAGTTTTGTTTTTAGGAACTGTAGCTTTCATGTTTGTGACATGTTTGACGAAATGCATGTCATGACTAGTAGGGGTCCAGTCTAGTCCTTATTGAACTTTTTGCAAATGTATCTTTGTTCTTCTATGAAATTTCATTTATGAACATGTCATTCAGTTCTAGCCAGTGACTTAGCCTCCATGCCTAAAAAATTGGCACAAATCCCATACAAACATGCATAACACTCAAGAAAAAGATCCCTAAAAGCTCCCTTTCCCTTGCTGTGGGAGCTTCTGGAGGCTCTCAGATGCACCCTTGTCCATATCAAGGGAGCGTGCATGGGTTTGATGCTCTAAACCTTCAGTTGGTCTCAAGGGCTTTTTACGTGAGTGGTTGGGATGCCTCCTAGGATTTTTGTTGCTGATGTGGAAGGTTTGTGTGATGTGTTATGTTGGTTCCACTTCCTTAACTGACACATAGGGAGTTGAATCATATCATAATAACTTCTTGTCACATGTTTACCCTAGTTGGCCAATTACATGGGTGAATATGGGAGGAGGGTGTTATAGAGTGGTATCAGAGTGGTATTTGTGAGTCATATATGATACCATAGATTGACATTAGATCATGTTTTTGTTCTCCTTGAGAGGTTTCTTCTTTATCCTCTTTGTGTGATATTTGATACCACATAGTGCTATCAGAGTGGGTTTCATTCTCTTTGGGTGATGTATTCTTTCCGTTCATTTTGGTTGATATTTGAGACCACAAAGTCGTATCATAGCATGGTTCAACTCTTAGACTGGATGGGCAGAATGCATTTTTCATTCATGCATGTAGGTTGTATATGTGCTTGTTATGTATGCATAGTAGTGGTCATTGTTACAGTTGTATTTCCATGTAGGAGTTGATGATGTTATTGTTGGGATTCATTTGTCATGAATGCATGTCGATGGTATATGCATTTGTTATGCATTTCAGTGTCTATATGTTGTTATGCATGCATTTTCATGGTTATGGTTATGCATGTAAGGTAGCTGAGACATGCATTGTGAGGTCATTGTATTAAATTAGGTCATCATGATGATATTGGTATGTTATGATGCTAATGTGTTGGTTGAGATAGAGCATGATATGCAGATCATTAAAGTGAAGTTGCAACAATGGACTTCATGAAATAGCAAATCATCATACATGTTTTTATGGTGGTATTGTAGCGGCAACAACACCCTCCAAAATTTTGGCTTGCACTTAAATTTCGGAGCCTTCCTTGGTATTTCCCCTTATTATTGCAAACACTTGAGCTCATCTCATGAGCTTTTGTAGACACTTTTCACCCCTTTTTCTTGTTTGATCAACTATCGTTTTTTGGCATGTTTGATTGCTTTACCTTTCTTGCAATCCTTTTATGGTGATTTTAAAGGTTGGTCTTTGTGTATTCGAGTTGTCCTAGCTATGTAAACATCTGTCGCACTCATACACACACTTTTAAGCATTGTCACAAAAGTGTCGCCACGGTTGTCCTAAAATCTATCTCAAGTGGCGTACTTGTCACTTTTTATTCTAGGATAGTCTAAAAGAGGGTAATGCTTTGTCTTGTTTTTTTGGTGGTTTATGTTGTCGTGTCAGCAAAGTATGCTAAGTGTGTGATCACAATTACAAGTTCCTCACAATTTCGCTCACTTTCATCGGACCCTAACTGAACTACGCATTTCCCACTCTCAACCCTCAGTGATGCAACCCTACTGCCTGGAACTACGTAGTTAACAATCATTGTCTCCATGATAGTTGCACTACGCAATTCCAGAGTTGAGCAGCCTCCCTTCATCCCCAGAATTGGACAGTAGCTTCTCCTAGCCTAAGATGAACTTCGTAGTTCACAATATCAATCATCAAGATTCAACCCTACCGACTAGAACACCACAAATCATAGAGAGCCAAACCTTCCATGCCTCCCAAAAATGCATAGAAGTGTCTCCCCAGTGTCCTCCGTCGTTTGGGACTCACTAATATCAAGAAATGCACAAGCCTATCCTGCAGGCCTCTCTGTTGCCCAATCTTGCCTTTCCTCTAAAAACTACATGGACCTAGCACCTAGGGTCCATCTTGAATTAGCCACTGAATGTCTCCAATGCGCAATCTTGTCTCCCATTGGATTCTATGCAATTTTTCCTGGTAGTGAGTATTGTGCTCAGAAGTTCCTCAACCAAGCCTGAGTTACGCTATACACAGTCTCGATAACCAACCTCCCTCCCTGTCATCTGGAACTACACAATACACAATTACAAGGCCCTATTTCCCAGCATGTCACCTATCCTGGGCCTAGTCCACGGATAACAATTCATCATATTAGAATAGGGAGTTTTTGGATTTGATGTCGTCCCATCATGAGTGAATTCCAGGAATAGGTACACTGTTGGATCATGGTGATATGATGAAGAAGGATAAGAAAGAGTGGACATGCTAGAAGACTCACTTACAGCTAGATGAATAAAGAATCTTATCAAGTACAAGCAAAGGGAACACATGCATGCAACCATCTCTCAAGACCAAAGATAATTGAAGACCCCACATCATCAAGATATGCAAAGAAAAAGAGAAAGCACATCCAAGAACACATCTATCACTTAACAACAATAATGGCTTGAGAGTTCCACCTCAACAAGCTAGTCCATGTCAACAATGTCATGTCAAGTCATTTCATGAGTTTTTAAAGGCTACATCACTATTATGAGCCATATCTATTATAAATCGAATGTAATGTAAAGTGGAAGTCCAATGGAAAAACATGAATATGAAGAGTCATGTTAGTTGAAAAATCATGAAGGTAGTCAAAGAGTCACAGGGGTCAGGCATCACCCCTTGGTTATATATATCCGCTCATTGTATGGGGAAAGGACTTTTTACCTTGGCTCTTCCCACAAAGCATAAAGAGTTTCAGTCAGTTCTTTGACAAGCAAGGAGTGGCTCCAATGTCCCACTATTGGGGCTAGTGATGTATGATGTAAATATGTGTCTTAGATCTTTTAATTAATAAAAAATCCTTTTCATACCAACACGTTTCCATGCAAGACTTATGTATGTTTCTAAGAATATTTTGTGAGAATTTATAATTCATGTTTGTTTCACATGTACTAAGATAGTTGAACTATTTCAACTATTTTAGTGCTTGTCTTGTTGGGAATGTGCTATATTGGTTGTCATTATTGTCTCATCCTTGTGGACTACTCTACGGGATACTAGACAAACCTTTCTCACTTGTTGGTTATAACGATTATCACATCTGTTATGGACTATTTCGTTGGATGTTAGATGGATATTTCCCTATTATTTTGTTTTAACAACTATTGCATCCGATGTGGACTGTTATGTTGGATTTTGGACAACCCTTATTGGTTCACATGTGTCTCTTTCTGTGTGGTACTATTTCCTCTAACTTATAGGCTCATGTTTCTCCCCCTTTTGCAGTAAGAGAACCTAGACACAGTTACGTTGCACACTCACTAGACACACTCACCTTGCTTTTCGAAGGTATCATTGTAACACTCTCACACGCTGAACACCTAGGGCCAAGGAAAATATCTAAGTATATGAAAATTAGGCCATCATATTGGATGGAACTCCTACACCAAATAGTGTGAGGTCTAATTGGGACCTTATATTGGGGAGATCCATTGAATGTTGGCAGATCCATCACCATCAACATTTCTGGTGCTAGAAGGAGTGTCGTCGATATTTAATGGCTGATTGTCCCACCAACCCCACTCATCCATCTTCTAGTCAAGGTAGTAACATTCAATCCCTCGCCCCTACCCATAACTCTAAAGGTTGTAATTCCTCACCTCCCAAGCTTGAACATGAAATCACGTACCATCAAATCTGAGCTCTCTGATTCCAGGAGTATACAATCTGTTATCACAAAACCATACCCTGATAGGCTGCTGATCAGGAAGACTTTGAGTAATTGTTTCAAACCAATCTTTTGGTTGAAGCTTAGCCTCCTCAACCTCAGAGGGCTCTCTCATTGGGTTAAAGATTTCAATTAAGGATTAGATGGCTAACTCTATGGAAAAAACAAGTGAAAAGGTATAAATGGTTGAACACAATCAACAAAAATCCATTAGGCTTATGGATTCAACATATGTTTCAGTATCATAGTAATATTAGCTTAACATGGAAGTCAGGGCATCAAGAGTTCAATATATCAATAACACATAAGAATATGTAGGAAACACAGTCTACAAATGCATGAAGGAAGTTAGAGCATTATCAATGAGTTCTAAGTAACATACATTCATACTAGTGCAAATGAGGAAATGAGGACAATGATAAGACAATCAAGCATTGAACTCTCTTCTGAATCCTAAGAAGTAAAGCCAAACTCTCTATTACATAAAAAACATAGTCTTCTACAATGACACAATATGAGTGTTTTCTCATAAAATTTCCAACCCTTGGTGCATTACATCTCTTGTCATATATAGAGTTTCATTACAAGCTTGTATTCCTTCCTCCAGCATGAGGGGAATTCGAATTTCACTTGACTTGACATCCACTGATCTTTAAACAAACTATTAATTACAACTAGTTGTTAACTAGTAGCCTTAGAGACCTAATACAACTAGGAGTGTAACTCCTTATTACGCTGGCAACAACCTTGACTATGAAATAAACTCGTTCTTTGACAATTGTCCTTCTTCATCTTTGGCTTAAGTGATGACTTTAAACTCCATGTTGGCCTTTGATTGTTTGTCCTTTAACTGTTCCTGGATATTAGGAAATTGCCCCTGTATTTCTGCTTTAGTCTCCAAGGAGGTTCCTTGAAGTATGTTGACCATATTTTCTCCTTTAATCACATGTGATGCATTGAATTAATCCACGGATCCTGCTCATAGACTCATGTTAAGACAAAAACCTCTTGAATGCTGCCTAAAGCCTGACAAAATGTCTGAGCTACGAAATGACTGCTATTTTTGTAGCGCATGGTTTGGAGTTTCCATATGTTCCTCATCTCTTGAATTTTCCTTTTCTTAAGGTTCAAAACTTCTAAAGTGGTCCCTTTATGTCTCTGCAACAACATACTTTCATAATGGTCCCCATTTCATTTCAAGATTGGTCCATAAAAACAAAACTGGCGGTTTTAGCAATTTCGTAGCACGCTACGAAACTACTGTGCATTATATATCACCTTTAGCAGTTTTGTAGCATGCTACCAAACTGTTGTGTGATTCAAAAACACAGTTTTTGTCATTCTTGGGATTTTTAATGGCTTCTCCATATGCTAATAGGCCAAACAAAACTGACATTGTCCATCCAAAAATAATCTTTAATCTTCAAAAAGTAAGTTTTGCATCAAATTTGTGTCAAAATTTCTTCACTTACTGTCACATTCATTTATGCTGAAACTTTTCTTCTGGTTAATTCAGTTGAATCTTCAAATCTTCAATCTGTCTTTTCATCATTCAGATTTTAGTTCTTAATTTTTCATTAACCCTTCTGACATATCTTGCCTCCTTTATTGCAGGGACGGTCCAAATGAAATATTGAGCATGGCTGCCCACTACTTCATATCTTGGAGCTTTTCCATCTTCCCAACTGGATTTTACTCGTTTGAAATTTTCTCTTTCAACTGCATGTTTCCTTGCCCTTTCCTTGAGTTGGGCATTCTCAATATTGACAGACACCAACTTCTTTTTGACCTCCTCAAAGCTACATTCTTCCTCATGAGTGATAACTGCCTTGCCTCTGTCATCTTTGTGCACTAGTGAAGATTGTACTGATGGAACCACAAGCTCTTCAAGGAATTCTGCTACCTCCCCTATCTCACTTACTTCTAGCTCTGCCTCTTGTAACCTTCTTAAATGTCTAGTCACAGTTCTTCTTGGCTTGAAGACAAACTCTGAGACATGGTCATCAAATTGAAGCTTTTTAGAAGATTTAACTCTTTTTGTTTTGCCTTTATCTTCTTCAAGTAAATCTACTTGGACCAGAGGGGTTTCTTCTATGTCAATAGCCTGTAGGAGATCATTCAAACTTCCCTTTGACACTGGGCTTTCATCATCAATTACTGTCTTCCCCTTTTCCTTGGCTAATTGACTTCTGATTACTCTTATTTGGACAGTATTATCAACAGACTGCTCTTGTACCACCTCCTTGATCTGAACTTTCTTCTTCTATGACTGTTGAGGGGTATCTTGAACTATTAGTGGTGTCAAAGGCTCCCTCACCTACTTTCTGGATTTCAATTTCATAAACCTACTTGATCTTGCTTCCTCCTGATGACTTACTGCTGGTGAAGATATTTCCTTAGCCTTAGGGCTAAGTCCTGTTTCAGTTCTAAAGCCTATCATAAACAAGAAAGCAAACCATTCTCTTCCAATCTTCTGAAGCTCATGTAAAATAATTAACTTGATCAACCCATGATGGAACAACGAGGTTTCACAAGATTCTTTCTTCAATTGAACCTTATCAGAAATTTTTCCTAAGCTATGAAACAGATAAAAAGGTAAGTCTAGAGATATTTTTCTAGTGAAATGTAATAGAAGCTTAATATGGTAAGAGTACACCTTATGGTATCTCCCTTCATAAGTAAAATATCTTTGGATGCATGACAACAAGTTGGCATATGAATCTTTTACATAACTTCTGAGCACTGATTTGGTTAAGTCCAAGCCTATGAATTTTGGCTTCAGAAATTCTTGGCAGGGTGTCATTTCAAATTTGAAGTTCTTGAACCATCTCTCGAGACCTCTAGGAATCTTTGTGACTGTAGATATAACCTCAAGAGAAACTGGTATTTGTAGCACTCGAACCCTTGAATTCAAACCAGTGAAATTGAAGGAAAACTCGTTGGTTACTTGAATGTGACCTCCCTAAAGCTTTTCGCAGAACCTCCAACAGCCCACTTGTTTGAATGCATGTTCAACCTCTCTGTTCCTCATGAGCACATCTAAGCCTTCAGGCTCAGCTCTAAGACACTGGCCTAATCTATGATTTTCCTTTTCTTCAGACATTTCTATGAGACCCCTGTAAGCAAACTTGAAACAACTTGCTCTGTCTTAGTTTTGAACACTACCTCGCTTGAGTTGAAACGAAGAACTGCCTCGCTTGAGCTTTCAAAGAATTCTAGTGAATGTTGTCCCTGAGCTTGCCAATTGTCTCTTATGCATGAAAGGAACATGAAAAAGACCAAGACCAATTCACCTTACCTTACCTTTTTTGAAATTTGAAAAGAGTGCAAACAAGATCCCTAACGAATATAATGATGAGAATGCATGTCTGCATGTGATAAGTAAGGTTCACAGACTGACACATGGTGATGAAATATTAACGAATTTTGATGGATTAGATAGCTAGACAAGATATGGTACGAATCCCCGATTTCATAGTGCAGCCAATGCAAATTATGGGTTTTGCGCTACGAAATCTCCTAACTGCGAATCCCTGATTTCATAGTGCACATGGTGTATTTTTTGGGTTTTGCACTATGAAAACTCCTAGGTGATTTCGTAGCGCATGTCAAATTTGAAACAACCTTAACACATGATTGATTCTCCTCTGAATGGCATTCGGTTCTTCTTCAAGTCCTTGAATTAGTTTCATTACCGGTACTCCAAGTGATGTTGGAAATATGGCTTCAACACCATAAACTAATTCATATGGTGAAGTCCCAATTGATCTCTTTGTACAAATCCTATTATCCCACAAGGCATACTTCAATTTTAAATGCCAATCTTTCTTGTTTTCCTACAACACCTTTTTTATGATCCTTAAAATGCGTTTGTTTGATGATTTAGCAAGACCATTCCCTTGTAGATAGTAAGCAGTAGAGTGTCCAAGAGTAATGTGATATTGGTGACAAAAGTTAATACTTTTCTTGGACTTAAAATCTTGAGCATTATCAGTTATAATCTTCATTGGGCAGCCAAATCTAGACAATATGTTATTTTCTAGAAAAGAGATAATTACCGAATCATTAGCTTGCCTGGTTGGAATCACCTCTATCCATTTGGTGAAGTAATCCGTTGCTGTGAGAATCCAACGATGTTTCCCTGATGAAGGAGGATGAATTTCTCCAATAAAATCCAATCCCCATTACTAGAAATGCACCTCCACATATATAAGAACCAAAGGCAAAGGCATAAGTTTTCTTGAATCTCCCTTCAAAGATTTGACATTCATGACATGCAACCACCTTATTGTAAATGTCTCTGAACATAGTTGGCCAAAAATATCCAGCTCTTAGGATCTTATTTGTAGTAGCTTTCCAATGATGGTGTCCTCCACAATATCATTTTTGAAATTCCTTAATCACCTTATCAGCGTCCTCTTCAAGGAGACAATTCAACAAAATACCTCCTGCATCTTTCCAAAATATATTTTGATCATATATAAAATATCTTGAGGACTTCAGCTTAACAAACCTTGCTTTGGACTTCGTTAGATTGCTGGGAGATTTATTATCAAAACCCACATCCTTACACCATTCTGAAACCAAGAATTTCTCATTTATTTGAACCAATTCTTCTTCATTTTCAGAATTTCTGAGATTTCTGCATTCAGATTTATGTCAAGACAGTCCAGATTTGACAGAGTCATTAGCTTTTCCAAGCCTTGACCCTTCACCAATTTGGTAGGTTTGATGTCAATATCATATTCTAGCAATTTGGCTATCTATTTCCCCTTTTACCATCTGGATCTACTTGTGTTAAAATATCTTTTATTACAACACTTGGGACATATGCCACAGTATGAGAATGTAGAACATAGATTCTGAAATCTTTTATAGCTTTCACCAAGGCATAAGCTTGCTTTTCTAGAATATTGTACTTCAGTTCAACATTTGCTAATGTCCTACTAAAGAAAGAAATAGGTTGTTCAATACCTTGTTTCCCTTTTTGTAGCAGAACTCCAGCAATTGTATTCTTGGAAGCAAATGTAAAAATAAGAAATTCCTTGGTAAAATCTAGACTGATGAGTACCGGTGCTTGTGTAAGTGCCTTCTTGATTTCTTCAAAAGATTTCTTTGCTTCAGCTGTGCACTTAAAATACACTCCTTTATTTAACATCCTTGTTATATGCTTGACAATCTCAACAAAATTAAGAATGAAGCGCCTAACAAAATTCACCTTTCCAAGAAAATATTGGATCTCTTTCTTACTTCTTGGCAAATCTACCTTGTGAATTGCATTAAATATATTAGGATCAATCCTATTCCTTCTTCAGAAATAATATGACCAAGTAGCTTGCCTGATGTTAAAACAAATATACTTTTAGTAGGATTAAGAGAGATACCAAACCTTCTACATTTCATCAGAATTTTCTCAAGGTGCTTCAAATGATCTTCTTCTTTCCTTGAAAAGACTGTGATGTCATCAAGATAAACAACCACTGATTTATCTTTTTCTTCAGTAAAAGAAATATCCATTGCTCTTTGAAAAGTGGCTCTCACATTCATGATACCAAAAGGCATCTTGTTGTACATGAATGTGCCCCACGGTGTTGTGAAGGTTGTCTTTTCCCAATCATCCAGATGCACAAGAATCTGATTGTACCCTGAGAAACCATCAAGCATAGACATTATTTGTGAACCAACAATATTTTGCAGAATTAAATCCATCTTGGGAAGAGGATAGTTATCCTTTAATGAAGCCTTATTCAAATTTTTGAAATCAATACAAATTCTGATTTCTCCACTCTTCTTTCTAACTGGAACCAAATTTGCAAGCCAATTTGAGAATCTGATTGGGACAATGATTTTAGCATCAAAGAGTTTCTTAATTTCCTTTTCAATCAATGGCATAAGAAGCGGATTAATTCTTCTCAACTTTTTTTTGAAAGGTTTCTCATTTTCTTTAATAGGAATATTATCCTCAATAATGGAGGGATCATATTGTTTTAAATCAGCATAACTCCAAGTAAAAACATCAACAAACCTTTTCAACAACTCAACATATTTGCTTTTCATATCAGCTGGAAGAAACTTTGAAATTTTGATCATTTTAAGTACAACTGAAGTCCCTAAACTGCAGCTTTCTACTTCCTCCTCATTAGCTTGTATCTTTAGGGATTTGAACACATCATTCTAATCAAACAACTTCTCAAGAGGGATTAGACCCTTTAGTATTGAATTGTTTTTCAATTGTAAGACTTCAGAACTTTATTTTGACTCAACAAACATGTTTTGTTGATCCACTTGAGTTCTTTCAAATTCTTCTTTTAATTTAATGAAATTATTCACCCGTTGATCATCTTCAAAAACTTTCAGAAGAATGAATAGGAATGACAAACAAACTTGCCGAAACAACAAGAGAATCAGCAATGGAGTTTTGGTCTCTAGTTTTGATAGTGAAAGAATATGCTTCAAAATTTTCCAACATATCTAAAACTAGATTTCTGTATGTTCTCATTCTTACATCCTTTGTTTGATAGACACCCTCCACTTGTCTAATAACCAATTCAGAATCTCCAAAAATAGAAATATTTTGAGCCTTCATTTTCAACAAGACTTCTAAGACCAAAATTAGAGGTTCATATTCAGCCATATTATTTGTGCACTCAAAGTTTAGTTTGTAAGAGTAAAACTTACTTTCGTCACTTGGACTTGTGATCCAAATTCCAGCTCATGCCCCTTCTTTTCCCGCTGATCCATCAAAGTACAAAGATCACCATCTCTTCATCTCTTTCTCATCTTCTTGCTGATTTTTTGAATGTTGATTTTCCTATTTCATCTCTTCCTATCCACTATCAATTGACTCATTGAGAAGAATGGTCGATCCAAGTTCAGTATCAAATGAATAAATAGGAAAATTTTGAGGTTTGTCTTTGTTTCTTATCATATAGTCCATTCTAGTTTCTTGATACAATCTCCTTTGCTCACCAAAAATAGCGACGCTGGCATAGGTAAGGTCCATTTGCATTGTGCCTTTGATTTTTGTTGCCCATGACCTTGACAGCAGCATCCCAAACTTTGGCGGAATATCAGCCACAACAATGTCCATAACAATTGTCTTTGCTGGGATTTGCATTAGGCCAAAAACAACATTTTTAATTAAACCAATACATTGGACTCTTTTTGAATCAAAAGAGAGTAACTCCTTATATGGTCTTGTTACCTGTAATCCTAACCTTTCCATAATTACTTTGGGCATAAGATTATGAGAGGCCTCCGAATCCAACGTAGCATTATGTGTGCTAACCCACTTGGGGGTGTGGTTTCTTCCCTGTCTCATTTCTTACCTCTTTCCTCATTAAGAGGAGTTTGTAAGGCTGGAATCTGTGATGCCTCAGTTTGCTATGGAGGGGTTTGCCCTTGACTCTGCTCTTTGGAGGTGGTAGGCTATTCTATAATTGTTTCTTGCTCAGCCCCCATCACTTCTTTTCCTTTCGCTGTACCTGTTGCTGATGTAGATGTTTGTTGGGCAGCTTGTGAAGGTGCAGCAATGGATGTGCCCTCTCCAACTTGGTGTGGCAGTTTGAATGTTACCTGCTGAAAAGAATCCAAGTCATGAGTTTTTTCTAAATCTTTGACATTATTTCTTCTTGACTAAGATCTTCAATTAATGTGCCTAGCACCCACTCATCTTGATTAGCATATTGCTCAAACTGTGGGATTTTGCAATGTTCATATGCTGTCAGCCTGTATTTTATTTTTCTGGCATTGATAAAGCCATCGAGGTCATAAGGGACCCACCATAAACTCCTTTTTAGCTTAAGTTTCTGCCCCAGTATTTGATCAGCATCTTGCCAACCTTCTTTCTTGTTCATAATAAAGGGGCCTAGATGGTATTTGAATTTTAGGCGAGCTTTCTTCTTGGCACTATGAAAATGAGTGAGATCTGAATTGATGAGTTGCCTATAATATTTCAAGGCAAACTATATCATGGGTACATATCTTGGGAGCCTGTAGGGATAGAGCTCACATCCATAGATCCTAATGACAATGTGATTTTGGTAGAGATACCAATCACCTATTTTGTAGTTCTTGGACAACTGTAATATCTTCTGCATGTCATATGATAATCTAGGAGGAGGAGTTCTTTTCAAGAGACAGGAGACCGGGTAAAAAAATTGGTCAATGAACTCACAATAAGAGTAAGGAGAGTTTTGGACCTGATGGAAGACTGATGACCAAAAGATAACAGACCTTCTTTCACCCTTTGAATCCAACTTCTTGATGGGACATTGGAAGCAATCAGACTGATAATACATGAACAAATGATAGATATATGATGAGTATTTGAAGAGTCCCTCCCTATCCAGCTTTACTAGTTGGTCATGGATTTTATTTGCAATGAACTTGGCATAGTTGTACTTGACAGTAGGGAGTTGTCCAAGGCTGTATGCAGACAATAGGACCAACACTATTTGATCAATGTGCTCACTTGTTTTGAAACCCAGCACAGAGGATATCATATCTACAAGCAGTTTGCCCACTTCATTGAAATTGACATATAAGAAAGGAGGTGGCTCTGTAGGCTGGCGGTCTACTCTCATGAATGTCTTGGTAATTCTGGCAATCTTAGAGCTGGAGAGTTTGGGGCCTTCATCCAGTACGTATTTCGTGGAAAAAGGGATCAGAAGCTGAGTCCGCTTGAAATTTAGCATTTGGTTAATGGAATCAGGGGTGATGTAGAAGAGTATGCTCCCAGATGGAGACTTGATAGCTCTTTGAGTTGGGCCATAGTTCTCAGCACAGAGGTGAATTATCTCAGGGAAAATATATATAGAAGGAAAGAAGTAGATGGGCAAATTTGATTCCCAAATGCCTTACATGTCACTATTGCTCAAATAACTATTTCTCAGCTGACAGAAGGTCGGCAAGTGATTTCTGTCTCCAACCAAATCCTGAATGAGGTAGCCCCTATCAGCTAAAGGCAATGCTTCAAGCTCTTTATTAGGTGCATTGGTAGGAGCAATGTTTAAAGCTGCTGGAGTGGCCATCTTGAAGTTTCTCTATGTTTGTACTTGGAGTGGAGATTAGTGAAACAGCAGAATAGGAAAATTGCTTCTGAGGATTTGCAAAGGGGCTGGAAAATGAGTTGAAATGAGGCAGTGGTCTTCACTGTCTGTAGCTATCATAAAAGAGGCCAATTTACAAAATTCAAGCAGGCTTTTCCTTTCTTTGATGAATTCACTGGGTTGATAAACTAGTGGGGGCAAACTACAGAGAGAATAAGGATGTTTTTGAGCTGAATAGATAGACTTTTGTAGAGGAATTTTCGTAAAAGGGGTCAATGCATGGGCAGTATGAAGATTCTGCCTGCAAAACGAACTTTAAAACAATTTTTTACTGGTGAATTTGCAAGTGGGCGCAGGTTCACAGGGTTTTCTTCCAACAGGGGGTTAATTAGTGAATTTTAGGCAGCATTTAGGTGCATGAGTGCCTTTAGTTTGGAAATTTACAGAGTTTCAAGCAGATGAACTGGAGAAAATGGTGAAAACAGGGGTAAACAGGTGAAATTTGGGCAAATACCTGTTTTTTATGGCGCCAAGGGTGTTGAGCTGGTACAATGGCGGACTGAAGTGTCAAATTTGCAGGCGGCAGTGGCTTGGATGAGTAAATTCAAGCTTGGGCAACAAATCAATGTAAATGACATGCACAATGCTCCCACAATGACCAATGAAAATGAAAGAAAATGGTCATTCCGCGTGTTTTTTATGAAATTTGGGACTTATTGGCGCTTTTGGCACTTTTTGAGATGACGTCAGCATGACATCATTTGGCAGGTAGTGGGTACGGCGCGATGATGTGGATGCTGACTCGGACGATGACGTGGCGGAGGGCACGTTGGCAAGGCGGTGAGCGAGAGGGTGATGTGGCAACGACACCAGGCAGTGGCGGGCCGACGCGGATGTGACGTCATGGTGATGTGGTGTTGACGTCAAGGGTCAGAGGGTGGTTTATGGTACTATCCCACACCACCTTTGGCCCTGGGCAATATTGGGGAGGGGGGCTCCGATCACGCTGGGAGAACGAGCGGCGGTACGGCAGCAAAACCGCCCATCCCCCAGACGCTAAACTCCGGAAGATCAGGGTTTGAAAATGACCGCCCATCATTGGATCTACGGCATGGGAAATCGGACAGCGGTCGGGGCAACGAGGAGTGACATGTAGCTTCAGGGCGCGGGACCCACATTTTTTAATATTTTAACATACGTGCCACTATTTAGACTTTGGTTAGTGGGTTTATGGGTATGCGTCGGGATATAGTTTAACATTTGATTAAAACATTTAAACAAAATACTTGAAACATGAGCGCGGAAGGTAGATCAATAAAGTTTATGAGTTGGGGGGGTGGATTATGGTTATTAATTTAACCAAAGGTTAAATTAATTCCAAGGTTTAGGAAGTGGAGGGGTTGTTATAAAGTCCCAGATGGACCTAATATTCCCGAAACTTAAATTATATAGCTATATTACTATGGGGTGGGGTATTTAGTATTTTTTGGGGTTTTATATAGTTTTTTATGAAATAGGGATGGGGAAGTAACTTAGGGAGCTAAAATGAAACCTATTGGTATAGGAACCTAACAAGGAGAAGGATTTTTTTTGGTTGCCATTAGAAGAGAATGATCAAATCATTGATGAAACTTAGGTGGAATGTCTGGTCCAATTGAGTAAACAATCATTGGAGAACAACAAAATATGGAAATTATGTTTTGATGGTGCTTATTCCAGGGAAGAAATTGGGGCATGTGTGTTGCTAATATCTCCATAAGGTATCCTAATCCATCTCTCTTTCATGCTAGAGTTTCAAGCGACCAATAATGTTGCTGAATATGAGGCTTTGCTGTTAGGACTACAAGCTACCAAAAACCTCAACATTGGGTGCTTGGAAATTTTTGGGGATTCAAAACTGGTGGTAAGTAGATAAAAATAAATGTCAAACCAATCACCCAAGCTTGAAGGCTTATTGAAATGAAGTGTGGGATCTGATTGAATTTTTTTTCTTAGCCTTCAATATTCAATTTTTTCCTAGAGAAAGAAATCATATGGCTGACCCTTTGGAAATTGCTGCTAGCAATTTTAAGCCTCCTTAGAACCTCTTACTCATATATGAAGTTGAGGTTAGGTACATAACTTCAATACTAGACAATGTGAAGTATCGGTAGGTGTTTGAAGTTGAGGAATAGATCAAACGTTTCATGGAGGTTATTTGAGAGTTTTAAAATTCAGTAATATACTAGGAGGGTGAGAATATGACAGATGGCCAACAAGTTGGTTGGAAGGAAATTATTGATGGACACAAAATATTCCAATTAAAGGGTAATACCATCCCAGGATATTGGTCCCATTGGAAAGGTTGTTTAACCCAAATGATGTGGCTACCAAGCCAACTGAACAAGAGCTTGAGGAGTAGGTGGAGGGCTATAATATTGGCACAAAACAAGACCCTAGAGTAATCATGCTAGCTAACGAAGTTCCCAAATAGTACAAACAAAGGTATATGGAACTTTTAAGCAATATATGGATGTGCTCACTTGGTCATATGATCATTTGAAAAAAAATTATACCAATATTATTCAACACAAAATTCCTTTAAGAACTGGAATGAAGCCATATAAGTAGAAGCTCAAGAATATTAATCCTCTATTACTCCCATCAATTGAAAAGGAGGTGAAGAAATTATTACAAGCTAAGATAATTGTGCCATTGAGGTATCCATATTGGGTAGCAAATTTAGTCCCTTTGAGAACTAAAAATGGATAGATAAGGCTATGTGTAGACTTTACAAATATGAATAAAGCCTCACTAAAAGACAACTACCCTTTTCCTAAAATGGACTACATTCTATAGAAAGTAGTAGGGTCTGACTGAATTTCCATGATGGATGGTTTCTCTAGATACAATGAGGGTGCTGTATACCTAGGATATCAAAAGAAGATAACATTCACCACCCCTTTGTGAACATTTATGTATGCTAGGATGGCTTTTGGCCTTATAAATGCAGGAGATACTTTCCAAAGAGAAATGGACATAGAATTTGTAGGGGAATAAATTTGTAGTAATATACCTAGATGACATCACTTTTTTCTAAAAATAACATGAAGAGCACATTAAACATTTTCAACTCACTTTTGAGAAATATCGGAAGTATGGTCTATCCTTAAAACCCAAGAAATCTCAATTTGATTTAAGTGAAGAAAAGATACTAGGCCACATTGTGGAAAATTAAGGAGTAAAGATTGGTCCCAAAAGGGTAGAAGCCATTAAAAATATATCATTGCCAAGGAATAACAAATAAATCCAGGTATTCTAAAGCATAATCAACTTTTTGAGAAGATTTATACCCAATTATGATGAGATAGTCAAAGATATCACATAAATGTTGAAGAAGGACAGGGAAGTAAAATGGACTATATAAGCCTAAAAGTCCTTCACTGGAATTCAAAAGGCTTTTGCATAGGCCCCAGTATTCACTATCCCATATTATCAAAATCCATTTCTCATTTTTTATTTTGCTTCTCCTTACATGGTGGCAACTATTTTATGACAGAAAAATAATGAAGCACAAGAGAAACCAATTGCATTTTTCAGCCAGCTATTACAAGATGCTAAGATAAAATACAATATGTAAGAGAAATGGGCCTATGCCTTTGTCAATGCCCTGAAGGATTTCTGAATTTATGTTCTGGAGTCAAATATAACATCTTATGTTCCTACAGCTATTATGAAAGATATCGTTGTGCAGGGTGATAGTGAAAGAAAAAGAAGCAAGCGGATTGCCAAGATACATGAATATGACATGGATATCAAGCCCAGCAAGTTGATCAAGGGCAGGGATTAGCCAAAATATTGTAAGAACCAAACTGTCAGGCCTTGGTTATAAAATCGCTGGCATGAAAGGATGAAGAATCTAGAAAAGTAGTGGAACAACAAAATTCGAGGTCTCATCACAGAATTTTTAGATGAAGTACCTTGTTTCACATTGGTATAAACATATTGTCCATTATTTACTTTTACTAAAGTGTTGAGTAAATTTTGGTAAAGTTAAATACAGGGCTTTGGGACTACAGGACCAAAAGTTTTTTATTTCTAATGGCCAAGTGTATTGGAAGGATCGAGTGGGGATTTTACTTTTTTGCCTAGTTGAAGAAGAGATTTATAAGGTGATTGATGAGTTACATAACTATGTATGTGGATGACCTTATAGTTGGAGAGCTACAACCCATAAAATTCTTAAAGCAGGTTTCTATTGGCCCAAGTTGTTTGGTGAGGTGCATATGTATGTTCGAGCCTGTGAGAAATGTTATATTTGGAGAAAAATAGAGGTTGACACCCCTTCCCTCAATCCCTATGTTTGTGGAAGAACCCTTCAGGAAATGGGGGTTGGACTTCATTGGAAAAATATACCCACCATCTAGTGATAAGCACAAATGGATACTCACATCCACGGACTATTCCACAAAATGGGTGGAAGCTATCCCAACTAGAAATTCGATTGATGTAGTGGTCATCAATTTTATGGAGGAGAGAATCCTTGCCAGATTTGGTTTTCCAAGGAAGATCATCATGGATAATGCCCAAGTATTCAAGTCAGCCAAGTTTATTAATTTCTACCAAAAGTATAACATCATTGTAGCCCACTACACCAACTACTATCCACAAGGAAATGGATTTTCTAAATCCTACAATAAAAGTTTAGTGAGGATTCAAAAAATGACTATATCATAAAATGAGAAGAACTAGGACTCACAACTAAAGTTCTCTTTATGGGCTAACAAGGTTACTACCAAGAGGTCAATTGTGAATTATCCTTTTGAATTGGTTTATGGGAAGGTTGCAATTTTCCCTATCCAATTGGCAATGCCTGTAGCTAAAATCCTACAAGGTGTTGAGGAAGAAACAAATTTTCTTACTAGAAGAATAAATCAGCTGGTTGAGTTGTAGGAGAAAAAAGAGCAGGTAAATCAGAATATGATTAAGTATTAGGAAAGAATGAAATCCCTTTTTGAAAGAAAAACAAGGGATAAATCCTTACAAGCAAGATATTTGGTACTTAGGTGGGATGTTAGAAGAGAAGAAAAGGGAAAGAATGGGTAGTTCAATCCCTTGTGGTTTGGACCATTCAAGATTGCTGAAGAAAAGGGGAACAATAATTTTTTGCTGGAAAATTTAGATGGTGAAACACTTGGATTGGCTATAAATGGGTTATTTTATAAGCTATCTTTTGAGCATTAAGGAGGCACATTTTCACCCACTGTATATACTGGTGAGCCATTTTACATACCAATAATATTTTTTGTTCTTCCTATTTTTGTTTTTTTTATGAGTGTTGAACAAAATGACTTCATGCCCCATGGGTAAGGAACTATTCTGCAGGTTCTCAGTGCATTGCGTGCAATACATTGTCCCTAATTGGAGCTGATGTTTTTGTCTACCCTAATCTTGTATGCAAGAAAATTTTAGTGGCTAATGTTCACCCAGTGGGCTAATTTTCCATGATTTTTCCACAAAAAAGATTTGCCAATTTCCAATCTTTATAAGAGATGAGTCGCCCAAAATTATAGAATATAAAATTATTTTACCTTAAAAATCACCAACATTATATAGAGACTATATATAAAATCATTAAAAATTTAAATAATTTTACAAATACATTAATAAACATTTTAATGTTTGCATATTAGGGATTAGTGAGATTCACGAATGTTTTTAAACTTCAAGAAAATTTTCCATCCTTAAAATTTCCCTTTCTTGTATGTGTGTCAAGAGGTTTGCATTGAAAATTTCTAGGGGTAAATTGCACAGTAAATAAAGTGGTGCTACCTCCGCAAGTGGAAAATTTAGTGGGGTGGGATCTGGTGATCAACGAGCCTGATTGATTTTGGGAGGTCTCGACTTGATCCATCCCCTGTTCATTCATATGCACGAGAAAAGCAGGGACCACCTGCCATGACATGGAACCATTGATACCTTTAGCAAGCGAGTGCTAAAGGTAAACGGTAAAGTTTCCCCCCCACTCTCGTCCACCTGTCACCTCCCCAATCACACTCCACAACATGTCCCCCCCCCCGCCCCCCATGACATCATCTGACGTTAGCTCACCGTTTCCCCTCTACCTATAAAAATATTTCTTGTTACAAAAATTTAAATTTAAATCATGTTTCATGTTCCCAATTGCTCCCGCCATTTGATTTGGTGTGCTTTGACATTCAAACCACCAAATTGATTGAAGGCTTCCAACAACACTGTTCTTCAACTCTCTCTTATTCAACCAAGTAACCTTCTAGTCTCCCCGCCTACAAATTCTTTGTAGCTATGTTAAAAATGAAGAATCCAACTCCAAAGACTCCCAAATCTCAGGAAGACAAACCCTCATCATATGTGGAACCATTGATTGACACAAAGGCTCAAATTTTGACCCATCATATCCTTATCATGTGTTAGACCTCTAATTCAAATTGTATGGCCACCATGTTAGGAGGGAAGACTCTTTCAGAGTCGCTGACTCAGGGCTCTACTATCAAATTACAACCTTTTTCATCATTTCCTTGATTTTATCTCGTGGCTAGATGCATCCTACATTGAGAAAAATAATTGCATCATATCTTCTACTGGAGTCAAAAGCCTGGAGGTGCCCCTTGAACTGACCCATAAGGCTTTAGTGTACGCAATTTTTCCTGAAGTAATGATCTTGTTTAAGATGGTTGTACTAACACATATGTGTTGAGACAACTGATATACACTTGAGTGTAAGTAGGTTCTAGTTGTAGTAGTATGATTAATGACTATTAGTTGATTATGACATAGTTTATAGTCTTGGAAAAGTTTGATTTCAATTAATAGACATGATCTTTTAATCCTTGGAACATGTGCCTTGTTGTTGTCAACCCTACTCTTGTAGGTGTGTCAAGAGGGCTAAATTAAACATCTGTGGTTCAAAAATAGTTTAATAGACCATATGGGAAATTTTTTACCCTAGTGGTACACTAGGAGCATCTAGTGCTAAAATCATCATTAATATAATCCTTTACCAAGTGCATGCAATAATGTAATAAGAGAAAATGACAAAGGAATAATGTATTGGTTAATGGTCGAGCAAGTTTTGGAGAAGATCTGTAACACCCTCCTCCCACATCTACCCAAGTAACCATGCCAACATGGGTAAACATGAGACAAGAGGAAACTATGATCAAATTCAACCTCCTAGGTGAGCTTAAGGAAGTGGAATCAATGGAACATCACACACAGTCATCCAACATCATAAACATGGCCCTTAGGAGATAAGTCAACCACTCAACAACCTTTCCCTTGGTCCCACTACTGTTTTGGACCTCTTAGGCCATAGTCACTCTCATTTTATGGGAAAGGGAGTGACCAAAAATGTAAATTCGCTCTCATAGGCCTGCCTGACAGTGAATGTCAACAACAATTTCTAGTTTTGTGCCAACAACCCTGGGATTTAAGCCAACTTTTTAGGCCCAGAGCCTAGGCCACTACCTAGAATTGAATGATAGCTTGAAATCAGGAAAAACGTAGGGAAGAAATGATGAAAAACAATAAGTTGATTAAGACCTTAACTAGATCCCTATTAGCCATGACATGCATTTCGTCAAACATGTCATCAATATGTAACCTATAGGTGTAAACAACAGATTAAGTGTAGGGATCTCATGCTTATCTAAGAATCACTATAAACCATTGTTTCCTCATGTCATTTGCTGCATTATCATCTATTAAGTCATAGACACATTATCCTTCCATATACAAGTAAAAACTTGTTGAGATCCATACATAGCCACTATCACAAAATATACATATAACTAGCATAATAAGGACAAAAATACCATAAAAAATATCATCCATCAAAATCCATATATAACTCAGTACATTTACTCATTAAAATCAAGGGAATGGACTTCTCATTAATTAATGCAATGAACCAACCGGTGATGGGACTACAACGTTCCACCCAACCATAGATTTGTTGAGCCATGTCTCTCTTCAGCCAATTACCCTTGTTCCATATTCCAAGCATGAATGTGGGATTCATAGAACAGATCAAAAACACCAATCGAAATGGATGCAACATGAGTTCTCATCCTACGCCATGAGGAATTTGATTGCCTCCTAGTATCTTAGGCTTTACCATGCATCCATAGTCAAATCTAGGGATCATTAGGCCCTACACTAAGACATACCCTCTAGGATTTATCATGAATTCCATCCTAGAACCACTAGGTCCAACAGAGAGAAAAGCCACCTCTTGGTTTTACCGTATATCCCACCATTCACTAATAAGGATTCCTAGGCCCACCGAGGGACAAAATCTGGCTTTACCACAACCCACGATTTAGTTTAGGGGTTACAAGCCATTGGCTTCATGATCCTCAGTCTAGTTCAGGGACCACAACACTATGTGTTTGTCATTTCAAAGATACATCCCACTCAAATTCGAATCCAATCCAGCTATCCCACATAAACCATATGAGAGAACCCATCTTATCAAATCTATTACGAAATGTCAATGCTAGGCTGAAAATATTGTCACGCTTGGAAAAACCCATTCCATGGTAGAAAATAAACACATGCAATCCCATGCATGCAAAATCTAGCAAGGAAAATACACATGCAAGTCGATACCTGCAATGAAGCCTACTACAGCTTCTTGGTCCTACCTTTCCCTACTTGATCTTTGCTTCCTCCTTCCTTCTTTTCCTTTCTTGCTCCAATGCGAAAGTGCTCCAAGAAAACTCTAAGTGTCCAAGAGTATGAGAGAGAGAGAATAATGAGAGAGTTCCAACACTGAACTGATAAAAGGTTCATCTAACCAATTGTTACCAACTAATCCTCAAAACACTTTTTATGGATGAGACCTCTATTTTCTTCATTTTCCATTATTTTCCTTCATTTTCCTCCTTACATGTAGCCTGTGACCTTTCACCTCCTTTTTCTCATAATTTCCAATATTTTCATAAATAATTGTGCTAAAAATACAAATTTTCCTTTCCAAAGCCTTAGCCATTGCCTTTGCCAATTTTCTTAGCCATAAACAACCAAATGAACACACACTAAGATTTCTTGCCCAACATTCATCTTGGAATAAGTGTCCCATCAACTGTGGTTATTTTTTTTACTTTTATTACATGGAATTTTCATCAGGGCTGTTACAGAACCCTCCCCTTGAGGGACACCATCCTCAATGTTCAATCACACATATACCTTAACATCCTTCTAAAAGTAGACATACTGCTTATGGAGCTTTATAACTCAACTCATTATGGTATTTACAATGATCATCCTACTGAATGCCAATCCACATATTACCATAACAACATAACATCATAACATCAGTGATAACATAATCACATGATAGCATAGTAACATGAAAACATAATCATAATGACAGGATACCCATACCACATAGTGGAGCTTTATAACATAACTTGTTATTGTATTTACATCCCTATACATGTGTACATATAGAAACATCACCAAATATACATATACCCAAAACATATGCCAAATCATATAGCAAAACATATATCAAAACATGTACTACACACCATATCTAAGAATATATCAACAAATCATATATCATATATCAAATCATCATAAATCATATATCGAACCACCATACAACATATACCGAAACACCATAAAGAAAATACCAAACCAACATAAAGAAAATACCAAACCACCATAAAGCATATACCCAACCCTCATAAAGCAAATACCAAAGCACCATAAAGCATATACCACAACACCATATCAAAGTTTCTTTCCCTCAACTGGAAAATAAGGAAGGATACATAGCTGGCATCTGATCCATCATCTCCCATGTAGCTTTGTCAGGCCCAAAGTTCTTCCATTGCAATTTAACTTGCTTGACTTCTTAGTTCCGAATCACGAGCACCTTTTTCCACAATATACACTGAGGCCCCTGATGAGCCTCAGTATTGCAACAAGCATACTGCAACCCCCAAGGCTACCAACTTTAATTATCAACCTGGGTTTTGTACAAAATTAAGAGGTATCAACAAAATATGTGTAGCATACAATGTGTCCTTCCTTTTCTATCATGATATAATGGAGTGCATGTAACAAAATTGAATCCTAAACTAATTGCAGAAAATGAAATGCTCAAAATGGAAACCTTAACCTATTGCAAGAAAGAAAATACAAGGAAAGAAACCTATTCCAATTGCATAAATAAAACATCATGAACTAAATTTTAACCATTACATTTCAAATATTTTAGACCCATTAATAGAGTTCATTGGATGTGGCAATCAAGAAAATCGTCATGTATTATCCAATTCATAAATTTGTCCAGTAACCCAAATTGTTGAGATGTTTTGCATGGGTAAAAAGGAAAGTCCCAAGTGGTGTTTATCCCTCCTCAACCATTTATTTATAGCCTGGGGGTCATGATTCAACCCTAAGGGACCAAAACCAATATTTTTGAGAAAATATAGGAAAGTATATACATGCTAGAAGAGTACTATAAGAAACTACAAGATGTTACAGATTTACCACATGAAGTTATAATTCATCGAATGACCAAGAAAATCATTTCTAAATTGGACGGGACAAATTTTTTTATTGACTAGGATGTATTACATCTCAATTCGAAGTGTAATCACTCAAAAATACCTCTATTAACCCATGCTAAAAAATAACAGAAAATTCCTAGTCTAAAATCTAGAAATTCGAGAACTAGTGAGCTAGTAAATCTATCAAATGCTTAACCTAATCAAGTGAAAATTAAATGGGGTTAATTTTTTTATTAAATAGAATTTTTTTTTGATCTAATTCAAGTGGAATAAACTCAATTTAATCTCGTTGGCATGTTCTAAAAAATAGCATACATTTATTGTTATTTGCCACAAGGGACTTCTAGAAATCTAGATTTGGGAATAAGCAAACAAATCCAAGTAGCTCAATGATTACTATGACCTTCCAAAGCTATTCCAATGATGAAATGATGCTTTTGATCCTAAAAAATAACTTACTTCAACCATTTAACCCAATCCTGCAACAAGAAATCATTAATACTAAATGCCAAAATAGAAAAAAGACAATAACAAGAGATGCATGTGTTCAATAAGAAGTGAAAAGAAGAAAAGTAAATGATACAAAAGGGCTCTAAGGCTCCTAGGATGACAAGCTCAAGGAAAATAAGAGTCCTATAAAGGAGACCAAGCTTTAGAGTCTGAACATGGCACCAATCTTCATTATTTCCATAAATACAATTACATCCCTGCAAGAAATGAACTTGAAGTTGCAAAAATACGAGTTCACTCCACCAGAAGACTAAGAAAAGTCCATCCCTAGAGGAAAATTCGACTTGGTAAGTAGAAAAGATGATTAGGAAGAATTCCCCATTAAAGGAGGGATCTTTCCCCACCAAAATCCCTTAATTAGTGGATCTGGTTCTCAATACTAGGAATTTGCATTAAATGACAAGGAACACATTCCTAGATTTTCTCAATCATGGAGCTCCAGAATTTGTGTAGTAATTTCAGAATATCTTGTTGATTTATTATTCAATATTAACCCTCCTATAGTAGGGGGAAAGTCCCTAAATTATCTCCTCCTCAAAATCTTCGTAATGTGCCCAATATTCTCATAATATTCCATAAAAATAAATAATATTAGGCACAATTATGCAATTATCCATAAACCTTCCTAATGAACATATAAAAGTTAAAAATACAATATCTAATATAAAAAGAGAAGTTTAATGTGCTCAAGGATGGTCAGATGGGCCTTAATTTATGTCTAATTTGGAGGCCCATCATACCCCCTGCTAAAAGTGTTTCTCATCCTCTGAGCAACTTAGTGACCTCATTGTGCCTCTTTCATGGACCTGGTGGCATCCCTGATTTGTACATTCCTGCCTTTTTCCCCTTATGAAATATGGGTTCTTTAATATTTTTTTGGTTTGGCAAGGTATTCCACATCCTTTTGCAATTTCCTTCTACCCTTTTCCACCATTTTGGCAACTCTGGAACCCTCAAAATGCCCTTAGATGAGATCCTATAGTAAACTAGGATATCCTATAGTAATTCCTTTAGTAGCTATGGGAAACCCTCTAGCAGCGTATTTAAACTTGTTTTGAGCAGAAATGATAGTTTGAGCCTAGGGTAGACCCTCAACTTGACTTCCATGCCCCGTAATGCCATTTTGGACCGACTTTTCCATGCCTTTCTCCCCATTCTACAACATCTTTTAGGCCTTGGACAAAATCTAGAAAGAGATTAGAGACCTCTTGGAAAACCTCTTTTAATCACTGGAGTTTGAGTTTTATTTTGATGGTGAATGCCTTCTTGCCTTGTTTTCCTTCTTCTTCTCTTTTTTGGCCTAGATGATTGCCTAATGGGATTTGTAGTTCTCTATTTTAATTAGGTCTCTCTTAGGCACTGCCATTTTGGTTTTTAGCACAATTTGTTCCTTTCTTCCTTCTTGTAGCAATATTCTTCCTTCTTGTAGCAGTCATTCCTTCTATATGGGAGTGATGAGAAATGATGTAGATGGTTTGGAGGATGATGCTAGGGCACAGAGGGAGTAGTGTATTTTTTTGAAAATGGAGAGGATGTGCTCTGTGTTTTTTTCAAGAAATTTTTAGGGTGAGACAAAGTGTAGGGTTTGTTCTTGAAAAATGTTATTTTTTTCTTATGAAATGGGATGGATGAATAATGGATAGATAATGGATATGAAGTGGATGGAGAGCTTGGAGTGCTTTGGTGACTTGGCCTTTGCACAAATTTCCTCTTTTAACTATTGTCCCAACTCCTCAAAATCACAACCCTTCTTAATTTGGCTTTTCCACATTGCATGAGTGAGGGAGTTAGCTGTAATTAACTAATTGAGGGTGTTTGAGACTGCTCACCCATTCTTAGCTTTATAAAACCTCACCTCTCATGCATTGACAACAAATTTCTAACTATAATATGCTCAAGAGAAGAGGTCAATAATATTGCATACATGTACCTACCTGATGGTTGTTGGAGAGGCATGCATTCTGTTGCTGAGTTGATGATCGATCCATGCTTCCCTAGAGGTGCTAATTTCCTTTGCTTTCTTCTACACGGGTCTTCATAGCTTGTTGATTCTTTCACTGATAAGGTTATTATGTGCAATTTTCTTTCCAATGTTCAATCTTTTGCTGGTGGAGTGGATGTAATTCTTCCTAAGGAGGGTCTACCCCCTTCTCAATCTTTAGAATGGCTTCATGCTGCTCAAGGTGGCTAGATCTTCTGCTGTGTGAGTGGAAAAAGATTTGATGTTGAGTTCTATTGTAACTTTCCAGGCTACTTACAGGAGGAATCATCTTCATGTAGCAATTATTTAATTCCTATTCAAGACCTCATTGATGAATTTGGAAATGATGGAAAGTCATAGGAGGTATAAGGACATGGTTAAAATAATCAAGAGGTGGTGTAGGTGGTGGAAAAGTTGATGAAAAAGTCTTTTCTGATTTTTTTAATGTAAGGCAGGGTGGAATGTGAAGATGGATTTTGGTTAGATGGAATGGATGACCGATGAAAGTGGTGTTGGGGGACCTATATCAACCTTTCCTGAAGAATACATGAACTTTTGACCCATTTCTCTAATCAAATTGCCTCTCGTAGCTTCTTCTCGGCCATCCTGTTGTACTACAAGATGTTCCAGTAGTAGTCTAGGACAACCTCCTGCATTAGACATGTTTTTTCCGTATCTCCCAAATGGTAGAATTGATTGACCTGGAATTTTCTGAGAATGTTGCCATCATCCTTATCAACCTCCCCATAAAAACTATTGGCCAATGAATGCATGAATATTGAGAAAAATTAACAATGGTTGTAGGTGATAGAGGTTGTTTCTCAAACATTGTGCATTGGAATTTGTTGAAATTGCTTGGACATGTTACCATCGTCCATATGGATACACGAATATCATGAAAATTAAAAAAATGTTGTATGTGATGGAGGTCAATTTCTTGAAAATTGTGCATCAAAATTTTCTGAAATTGCTTGGGCATGTTACTATTGTCCATATGCATCCCCCACTAAAACAAATTGGAAAATAGATGCATGGTTTTCAAGATATGACAACAATAATTTTCTGCTCTATGCATTTTTGTTTTTTCTGTAGTAACTACATGATCTTCCTGTAGCATTTTAGGACAACAAGGAAAATAAGTGGTAAAATATTGGGAATGATGTGTGGATGGTGGAAATAGATGAGGGTGATGGATTACATGGCCTTCATCCTTCTGGAGCATCTAAGCAAAGGAGGAGAAAGTCCAAGTTTGACTTCCTTTGACTCTGCTTTTGATCAACTTTACTTTTGGTGGCTAACTTGTTTTTGTTGCTTGCATAGGTTGGAGAACACCTACATTCATGAGAGAGGGATACATGGAGAAAATCTTTTTATTTTTTCTTCTTTTTTTCTTCTAGGCCTACTAGTCGCGTCAATGAGGTTTTCAACTAGTAGGTCTACCTAAGCTCCTCAAAGGAGGTTTCCACCTAGGATATTTTATTTTTCTCTTTTTTCTCCTTTTTCCAACCCATTGACTACCTCATATAGGTTTCCAATCAATGAGCCAATCTCAAGTGCCACAAAGGAGGTTTTCACCTGAGATTTTACTTTTTCTCTTATTTTACTTTTTTATTTTTTATTTTTTCTACCCTACTCTACTTGAAAAACAAAATATATTTCAAGTATAATAATACTTCAAATGGAGCGTTGTGCACATCAAGATAATAGATAAACTAATGTGTACGCTTGAAATGAATTATTTGACATGTACTTGAATGTAAGAGACCAAATGCTTTGACTGTGATAAGATTAGGAATTGTTGGAGAAGAGTGTGTTCCTGCAACTTAACACTTTTCTGGAACCATATTTCAATATAGTTGTGATGCCCCTAGTCTACTTGTTGATTTGGATCATCTTAGATGTCTTTTTCTTCCATGAAATTCATATCTTCTTATTGTTCTTGATTATTCTCTTGAACACATAGAGGATCTGATGGTAAACACGAGGGAAATTTCCCAATCTCTGATTCTGATGTCTTCTCTTCATCAAGTGCAACCCATGATTCTTTGGTCTTCTCATTTGAATATTCTTTTTCTGCATGTTGTCCTTCAATGATATCAAGAGAATCACTTTTTTGTGATAGTCTTCTTGAGCTAAGATGAATATCGTTTAGATCAAGAGGAGATGTTTGGAAGTTTTGTGCCTCAGCATTGTAAGTGGGCTGAGCTACTTCCTTGTGTGGGTTTGGAAATGGTGGTACAAGTAGTTGAGTGCGACTAGATATTTGAGATGGATGTGGTTGGGCTGTGGTTGTGGTGGAGGTGGATGGTAGGGATAACATGGAGTTGAGTATGGAGTATATTGAGGAAAATATCGAGGATATTGTGGATGGATCCCATAAGTTCCTTGCCAACATTTTTGCCAAGATTGGTTTTGGGGTTGAGATGACCAAGGTTGCTAAGGAAAGGGTGTGTTCCAATTACTTTGAGATGGATGTGAATAAGCTTGAAATTGTGAATTAGGCTCTTTCCTCCTATCAGGTTGAATATGCTACCATGGTCATCTTGGAGCTACATAACATAGTTGCATTGGAAATTGACTTGATCCATTGTCCTCTTGGTAAAATTCCTTCAACCTTGGTAATGAGAGGTAATATTTAACAACACGTGATTCTACATGGACAACACAAATATCAACATCTTGTTTTTCCTCATCTTGCATTCTTAACATTTCTACTTGTTTGGTTAGATTGATAATAATTTATGTTTTAAAGCCACCAAAGAAATTTCCAAGTTTAGCTTGACTTTTTGATCTTGATGTTGATTTACTTACTCTTGCCCTTCCTCTTGATATGTGTTTGCATGTTTCAAAAATTTCTTCAAATGATAATTGGTGTACATCTCCTCTACTCATGAGATCAAGGAGATCAATTGACTCATCCCTAATTGTTATAAGTAAGAGGGTTTTTAGTGTGTTAGATCCTAAATGATGTATTTTTTCCCTCTTAATTTTATACAAGAACCTCTCTATTAGATACTCAAGGCTCTCACCTTATTTTTGATTCATTCTAAATATTACAGCCTTAAGATCATGATCTTTATATTTTGCATATCAGTCCATGATATTATTGAATTATTCCTTAAACTCATGAACCATGTACGATCTCTATCATTCAATGTTTCCGGAAACAATCTCAACTTTTGAGTATTTAGTAAGTAACCATAAGATATACAAACAATTTCAAATTCAAAGAGAAATATGTCTAGATCTTCTGACCTTGTACCATGGAAGTTGGGAAGAAAAGATGGAGGAACGTTCTTCATATGCACATTAAAATTAGTATCTTGAATAGGGAATCCAAGAATATCTTATTCATTGTCATCATCTCCATCCATTTCTTATACCTTTTATGTCATTTGTTCTTCTTATACCTGCAAAAATGAATGGTGATGTGGCTCTTACTGCACCACGTGATCAAATGGGGGAGGGGGGGTTGGTGTTCAATATTTTTTTGTTTTTATTTTTATGATTGACTGAAAACACTAATGCAATGAAATTTTGTATTTTTGAAATGAAAGATACCTAATGATTTTTTTTTTATTAATTTTTTTTTGTAGAAAGTAAAATAAATGAATCAACTAGGGAAGAAGACAATGCATAATTTGACACCTCCCTGACAACGACGCTAAAAAGTGATCAGCCTCGATCTTGCAACAAGAATGCTACAACTCCCAAGGCTACCAACTTTAATTATGAACCTGAGGTTTGTACAAACTTAAGAGGTATCAGAACTATATGTGAAACATACAATTTGTCCTTCCTTTGCTATCATGATGTAATGGAGTGCATGTAATGAAATCAAATCCTAAACTAAATGCAGAAAATGAAATGCTCGAAATGGAAACCTTAACCTATTGCAAGAAAGAAAATACAAGGAAAGAAACATATTCTAATTACATAAATTAAAGATAATGAACTAAATTTCAACCATTACATTTCAAATATTTTAGATCGCTTAACAGAGATCATTGGATGTGGAAATCAAGAAAATCATCATTATATTATCCAATTCATAAATTTCTCCATTAACCCAATTCGCTAAGATGTTTTGCATGGATAAGAATGCAAGTCCCAATTGGTATTTATCCCTCCCCAAACATTTATTTAGAGACAAGGGGTCATGATTCAACCCTAAGGGACAAAAAACAATATTTTTGAGAAAATATAGGCAAGTATATGCACTCTGGAAGAGTATTACATGAAACTACAGGATGTTATAGATTTACTACAGGAAGTTATAATTCATTGAACGACCAAGAGAATAAAATCCAAATTGGATTGGATTTTTTTTTTTATTGAATAAGATGTATTAGGTATCTATGCCAAGTGGAATCACTCAAAAAGACCTCTATAGCCCTATTAGGTTCGCTATATAACATGGATTCTACAAGGTCGGAGGCAAACTTGATTCACAGATGTGCTCAGAGAAAGCCTGTAATGGTCATCCCCACCTTCTCCTTTACTCCTTTCACTCTCGCTTCATCCACATTTCCTATGCTCTTTCATTAAAAACCATATATGTTCTGTTGTTCTTAAGCCCTAACCACTTAAGCCCATACCCCATAAACCCATGCCCATACAACTACAAGCCCTCACAGACCCTTTTGCCGCAGCCTTGGTCGTTGATCTCCGTCACCACTGATCCAACGACCCTCCTGTCACGTCAAACAAATTGACCTGTGCAATTAAAATCCCACCGTCCGATCATCTCTGCCATGATCAGATGGCAGTCGTTCTCCCTGTACCCATGAAGTGACAGCGCGTTAACATGCAATGGAAAGCGGTTTCATTCCTCCCCCGCTGCCACGCATCACACACTGATTAAGATCGTCCCTCATCATCCTTTTACCGCCCATCATCCGAAAGCAGTGTGATCAATACCGCCTACTGCCGAAACTACTATTCCCACCCGTTAACTCCCATGTGTCTCCTCCACCCGCTGACAGTTGGATCTGTCCACCCGAGATCCAATGGCTCACGATCATCTTGCTCCCACTTCCTCTCGATACCCTTCGCCAAGCAATCCCCACCGTCTATCCGCTCGAGCCGAAGGCTGATTTTCCTTCTCTTTCTTGCTCATACACTCTCCATGCAGTCCACTTACCTTGACCATTTCGTGCACCCAAAGGACAGAGACAATCGTTTATCAGTACCCAGTGCATTTGTTCCTCAACGACCGCATTCAACAAACAGTATGGCCAAAGAGGAAAAGGACAATGCCCGAGTAGGGGGATGCATTTAAAGGTTATGGAATTTCGTTCTACATGGCACTCCGCCTGCCCAAGAGGGACAACAGAGCACCTAAAAGGACCAGGATTCACCCACTACAGCAAGCAATCGCAACAAAGACTCCATGAGGAAGTTAAAGCGGTTGGTGGTCAATTATGGCCCCTCCATACTTAGAATGGACGAGTGCCTTTGTAATGAAACTCTATATATACCTAGAAACAAGATAATATCAGGGTTGATAGTTGTTGTTTTGATGTAAGGTTCAACTTCTGGAGACTGTAACTGCTTTGATACTTGCAACATATCGTCTTCATTTTCAGCTAATACAAGCTTCTTTTGCTGTTAATTGCTCACTTTCCATCTATCTTCTTTTCCAAGTTGTGCTTGATATGTTGCATTTCTGAACTCTTGATGTTTAGCATTAGAGTAGCTGTCATCCTACTTCTGTGCTAAAATCTTGTATGTATCAGTGAATGAGTTATTCAGATTTCTTTCACTTAATGCCAGAGAGATGTCATCCTGTCTATGCATTAGGGAATAGATTTGCAGACTTCTTTACTGGCTGTAGCTAGCCATCACAAGGTCTTGTGCATCTGCTGGTGTGGTCAGTATTCTCCATATTCACCCAATCCTTAAACTGAGTAATTGGTGGTCTAAAGCCTTGTAGTCTAGGGGTGTTCACGCATGTCTGGAGTCAAGAAAAGTAGAAGTGGTTATTTGGCTTGAACAAGCACCATTCCTTCCATTCATCCATTTCCAACATTAAGTTGAGTTTGTAATGTTCCCGAGCATCTCTGAGCTACAATCTAGGAGAGTTTCTTGGGGTGATAACAAGCCCATGCTAAAAAATAGCAGAAAATTACTAGTCTAACATCTAGAAATTCGAGACCTAGTGAGTTAGTAAATCTATCAAATGCCTAACTTAATCAAGTGAAAATGCAATGGGGTAAATTTTGTTATTAAATAGATTTTTATTTATTTATTTTTATTTTTTAATCTAATGCAAGTGGAATCAACTTGATTTTAATCTTGTTAGCAAGTTCTAAAAAATAGCATAAATTTACAATTATTTGCCACAAGGGACTTCTAGAAATCTAGATTTGGGAATAAGCAAAGTAATCCAAGTAGGTCAATGATTACTATGAACTTCCAAAGCTATTACAATGATGAAATTATGCTTGTGATCCTATAAAATAACTTACTTCAACCATTTAACTCGATCCTACAACAAGAAATCATTAATACTAAATTCCAAAATAGGAAAAAGACAAGAACAAGAGATGCATGTGAATAAGAAGTGAAAAGAAGAAAAGTAAATGATACAAAAGGGATTTGAGGCTCCTAGGATAGACAAGCCCAAGGAAACTCAGATTCCTATGAAGGAGACCAAGATTTAGAAGTTTAACATGGCACCAATCTTGATTATTTCCCTCAATACAATTACATCCTTGCAAGAAATGAAAGTGGGGCTGCAAAAGTATGAGTTCTCTCCACCACAAGACTAAGAAAAATCAACCCCTAGAGGAAAATTCGACTTTTTACTTATAAAAAATGATTAGGAAGAATTCACCATGAAAGGAGGAAGCTTTCCTGACCAAAATCCCTTAATTAGTGGATTTGGTTCCCAATATTAGGAATCCACATTAAATGACACAGAACACATTCTTAGATTTTCTCAATCATTGGAGATCTATAATTTGTGCAGTAATTTCATAATATCTTGTTGATTTATTATTCAATGTTGACCCTCTTATAGTAGGAAGAAAGTCCCTAAGTTATCTTCTCCTCGAAATCTCCATAATCTACCCAATATTCTCACAATATTCCACAAAAATAAATAATATTAGGCACAAATATGCAATTATCCACAAACCTTCCTAATGAACATATTAAAGTTAAAAAGACATTATCTAATGCAAAAAGATAGGTTTAATGTGTCGAATTATGGTCATATGGTCCTTAATTTATGTTTAATTTGGAGGCCCATCAGCTCTGGCTGGAATTCTCCATCTGGTTCCACCTTCAATACATGCTAGTCAATGACATGATAAACATCCTTAACATACTTCTTAAGCAAAGATACATGGGAAACATCATGGACATTCAGCATTGGAGGTAGTGCCAGTTGATAGACTATTGGCCTAATCCTCCTAATGATACTAAAGGGTCCACAAAACCATGGTGCTATCTTGACAGATGATCCAATCCGCAAGTACCTCTTCTTCAATTTTATGCACAAGTACACATGTTCCCCAACTTCGAAGTCCTTGAAAAGTCTATTCCTATCTGTGTAACTCTTTTGCATATCTTGTTCTTCCCTTAGATTCTTCATGACCACCTGCATTTTTTGTTCCATGTCTGCCAACATATCTAGTCCAATCAATACCCTACTAACCAAATCACTCCAACTAATGGGAGTGTTACAACTCTGGCCATACAATGCCTCAAAAGGAATCATCCTTAGTGAGTCCTGATAATTGTTGTTGTATGCAAACTCTTCCAAAGGAAGATACTCTTCCCACTTCCTCTATTGATGCATCACATACATCCTCAACATATCCTCTAATATCATGTTGAACCTCTCTATCTATCCATTTGTTTGTGGATGGCAAGTTGTGCTAAAGGCCAATTCAGTGCCGAAAACTACAAATAACTCCTTCCAAAACTTCGAAGTGAACTTCACATCCCTATCTGACACAATATTCTTTGGAACACCATGTAGTTTAATCACTTCTTTGATGAATGCCTGTGCCACACTGCTTGCTGAGAACATAACTTTATCGGAATGAAGTGCGCAACCTTTGTTAACATTTCCACAGTGACGATGATGGAATCATGCTACTTCACTATCTTAGGTAACCCTGCAATGAAATCCATGGAAATGACCTCCCATTTCAACTCTAGAATCGCGATTGAATGTAGCAGTCCACCTAGATGTTTACTCTCTGATTTCACTCGTTGATAGTTGAAACACCTCAACACAAACTCTGCTACATCCCTCTTCAAATTCAGCCAATAGTAGAATCTCTTCACCACTATTAGTGTCTTCTGATAACTTGGGTGACCTAAATAAGGCTTTGCATGAAACTCCCTCAAGATCAACTTCTTGAGCTCACTGCTATCTAGTACATATATCTTGTCTCTGAACCTGACCATCTGTCTATTGTAAGACAATAGTGCATGCCTTGTGCACTTGCACCTGTACCTTTACCTATGCCTGTACCTATACTGCCACCTATATTTGTACCACTACATGTACATGTACCTATACTATGACTCAGCTGTAACCTGTGCACAATATGCATATACCTAACATACTGCTGACCTCCCTGCAAGATCTTATCCTGTAAGTCTGTCCCATAGGATCTCATAACTACCATATGATGTATCTGTACCCATATATTGAAAGCATCTTCCACCCTGTTCTCTTTACCCTTGATGTATCTAATCTCAAAATCAAAATGGTTGACTGTGGCCAATCTAGCCTGCCTGACATTCAAATTTGGTTGGTCAAACAAATACCTCAACCCAATGTGATCACTCATAATTACAAACCTCCTACCAAGAAGATAATGTCTCGACATATACAATGCATGTATGATTGATGCTAACTCAAGACCACGTGTTGGGTGGTTTTTCTCATGCTCATTTAGTTTTTGTGACTCATAGAATGCCACATGTCCATCCTGCATAAGGACTCCACCAAGCCCTCTCTTGCAAGCATATGTAAATACCATAAAATCTTTGTTCGGATCTACAATCCATAATAATGGTGCATTTTTCAAAAACTACTTATGTTTCTCAAATCTAGCCTCGCACTCCTCTTTCCATCCGAACTTCTTACCTTTTCTCTGCAATGATGTAATGGGATAAGCAACCTGCGAGAAGTTTCTGATGAACCTCCTGTAATATCTTTCCAACCCATGAAAGATCTCACCTCGTCCATGCTCTTAGGAGCTACCCACTCAATGATGGCCCTTATCTTCTCTAGATCTACTATAATTCCCTCCTTGGAGACAACATGTACCAAGTAGTGTACCTCACTCTCAAAGAAATTACACTTATTGAACTTAGCATACAACTGATGCTCCCTCAACAACCTCAACGCTGCTGCTAAATTATCGGCACGCTCTTCTTCATTTTTAAAATATACTAGTATATCATTAATGAACACAATGAAAAACTTATCCAACTATGGATGCAACACACTATTCATCAAACACATGAATGTAGTTGGAGCATTAGTTAAGTGAAATGGAACAACAACAAACTCATAATGCCCATACCTAGTCCTATGTGTAGTCTTATAAATGTCCTCCTCTTTGATGCGTACCTGATGGTATCCAGATCTCAAGTCAATCTTCAAGAACACTATTACTCCTTCCAACTGATCAAACAAGTCATCAATCCTCGACAAAGGGTACCTATTCTTGATAGTCACTTTGTTCAACTTCCTATAAAAAATGCATAATCTAAGAGTGGCATCTTTCTTCCTCACAAACAATACTGGTGCACCCCAAGGTGATACACTTGGCCTAATGTATCCATTGTCCAACATTTCCTTCAGCTGCAACTTTAACTCAACCAACTTAGGTGTACTTATCCTATAAGGTTATTTTGATGTTGGAGATACCCCTCGAACTAACTCAATAGAAAATTCTACCTCCCTGTTAGGTGGAAAATCTGTGATGTCCTCAGGGAATACATCTTGGAATTTTTTCAAAACTAGGTACCTGTTGAACACTTTTGTATCCTCAACCTCCTCACCCTTATCACTAGAAATGTGTACTGCAAATAGGTTGCACCCTTTCCTGTAGCTACGCTTTCCTTGCATAGATGTCACCATCCTAAATGTTATGGCTTTCTTCTTACCTTTCAAGACTCTTGGCTCTCCATTGTCATCAACACACTCAATGGCTTTGTCATAGTAGTCTACCTTGGTTCTATGAAGATACAACCAGTCCATGCCCAATAACATATGGTATGATGCCAATGGAAATACCTTTAATTATGCTATAGTAGGCATACCATTTAAGTCAAATGTGCAAGCTATTATCCAATGATGAACTTGCTTCTTTGTACCTGTAGCCAATTACACTAACCAAGACTTTGAATGAAATTCCTTATTCAAATCACACTTATCCACCAAGTCATGGCTAGCTTAGCTATAATTAGATCCAGGTTCAATCAAAATAGAAATAACTTGATCAAAAAGCTTACCGTCCATCTCAATGATAGATGTGTGGAATACTCTAACCAACATCCCCAATAGCCTACGCCTCTTCTGCACTATATATTTTAGGCCTTCCACCCTAATGCTATGGACAATATCTCCTAAGGTGTTCTTCCTTACATGTCCAACACTCCAACCGACCAGTGCCCTCACCTCTATGTTGTTGATGTTGCTATTGTGACCCATGTCCCTATATGGATCCATTAAATCTCTTTTGCGGTGTCACATTTTATTTCCCATGTGCATGCTAAGGCCTTGTTCTTTTAGGCTACCATTTTCCTCTACTTTTGTCTTTTCCCTTCCATCCATGTTGAGACTCATTCTTACGCTTTGATTGCTCATAGCAATGCTTCAATTTCCCAAGACTTTCTCAAGTGACTGAGGCTCATAATACTCAATCCAATCTCTAAATGATAATGGAAAGCCACTGGAAAATCTTTGAACTTTAGCCTTCTCATTAATAGATACGGTACATACCTCAATAGCTATAGAAAATTGGTTATGTACTTTTCATCTATCATTGACCCCATCTTTAGTTCATATAAGTCCTTAGCCTTATTGTCATAGTACCTTTCTATCACGTACTTCTTCTTGAAAATCCTCTTGAACTCCCACCAATGCAAGTCATCTATCCTGATGTCTCTGATCAACTTAACATCTTCCCACTAGATGTTTGCTTTACCTTTGAAGTTGCAAATAACTATTCTGGCCTTCATGTTATCTATGTACTCATGCAACTCAAAGAACTTGTTCATTCCAAGTATCCAAGCCTCCGCTCTTCTGGCTTCTTCACATGTCCATCAAAAGTGGGTGGTTTCGCTTTCTTGAATTCATCCAGAAAGTATCCCTTATCATTTCTCTTGTAATGATGATAACGACGAAGATCATGATCTCTATCAGGACCAGAACTAGAGTAATACCTGTACTCATGGCCCCTCCTATTCATAGAGTCCAACAACCTTCCATCTCTCATTGTATTAGATCTAACTGACCTGTGTCTACTAGGAGACCTACTTCCATATGCCCCATTAGTTCCATCCTCATGTCCATGGCAGATCTAAAGTAGCCCTTATCACTGCAATTCTGACAAGCTATGAAGTAGTATAGCTTTAACCTCTGCCTTCTTCTCTTGTGCCTGTATGATCCGATCATTATCTACCTTACAACTTCTTATATCTTTGTTTAAGATTCTCAATGTATCGACCAAATTAGAAGTATGCCCCACACTATGCTGCTCATCTGATGCATAGGGAGATTTGACGTAGTCTACCACCTTGCTAGCCACTTGATATATTTCTTCCCATAGTACATAATATGTCAAATAAACCAAATCACAATAAACCAACTTACCTTTTTATATCTCGGGGAGGATGTCGTGTTTGCAAGATCACCAAACCATCGTGATACATGTATAACATAATCATAACAACATATAAACATGTGAAAATACATGTATCAACACATAATCATCACCCTAGTTAGGGTCCAGTCATCAATGCCAGGCCATATCAACAATGCATGATAAGACCTCATGCATGACAACAACCATTACTCCATTATACACATTGCCACATGCAACCAATAGTATGCATCAATAATTCCTAATCAGCTACACATACGCATAAATGCATGTAGTTGAGCATAATCGATCATTCCTTGTAATCAACCTACAAGACTGATACATGTAATCCAAAATATTAAATAATGTGACCTAACATGCAAGGATGTAAGTAGGTGACATAAAATCAAGATGTAAGTGACATAGAATCCATATGAAACTAGTCACATGCTCATGACAAACGCATATCATGAAATCAATAACAAATTCTCCATGGCAACCATATTACAACCATAATCCATCATCAAGCAAATGCAACAAGTATATAAGTGTAAGAAACACACATGTAAATGACATGCATGCATTACCAACACATTAAACCCATCCAGTCTAAGAGTTGAACCTGACTCTGATACCACTCTATAACACCCTCCTCCCACATCCAACCAAGTAACCATGCCAACCAAGGTAAACATGAGAGAGGAGGCTACTACAATCACCTCCTATGTGACCTTAAGGAGGTGGAATTGATGGAACATCACACACACTCATCCAAAGTCATCAACAGGGCCCTCAAGAGACAAGTCAACCACTTAGATAACCTATCCCTGGGTCCCACTTTTGTTATGGACCTCTTAGGCCATAGCCTCTCTCATGCTATGGGAAAGGGAGTGACCAACAACCTAAAGTCGCTCTCATAGGCCTGCCTACTAGTGATTGTGGACCAAAATTGTCAATTTTGTGCCATCAACCCTAGGATTTAAGCCACTTTTTCAGGCCTAGAGCCTAGGCCATTTCCCAGAACGGAATGATAGCTTGAAATCAAGAAAATTATAGTGAAAAAATGATGCAAAAGCAATAAGTTGATCAAGACCTTAACCAAACCCCTACTAGCCATGACAGGCATTTCATCAAACATGTCATCAATATGTAACCTACACATGTAAGCAACATAATTAAGTGTAGGGATCTCATACTTATCTGAAAATCACTATAAACCATCGTTTCCTCATGTCATTTGCTACATTATCATATATTAGGTCATAGAACATTATCCTTCCATATACAAGTAAAAACATGCCAAGAGCCATACATAGCCACTATCATAGAATATACATATAACCAACATAACAGGGACATAAATACCACAAACATATCAACCATCAAAATCAATATATTCCTCAATACATTTACACATGAAAATGAAGGGAATGAACTTCTCATTAATGAATGCAATGAACCAATCGGTGATGGGACTGCCACGTTCCATCTGAACATAGATTGGTTGTGACAAGTCTCTCTTCATCCAATCACCCTCGTGCCATATTCCAAGCATGAATATGGGACTCATAGAACACATCAAAAACACCAATCAAAATGGATGTCATCGAAGTTCTCCACGTACATCATGAGGAATTTGAGTGCCTCCTAGTCTCTTAGGCTTTACCATGAATCCACAGTCTAATCCAGGGATCACTAGGCTCTACACTGATACATACCCTCTAGGCTTTACCGTGCATTCCATCCCGGAACCACTAAGCCCAATAGAGGGAAAATCCACCTCTTGGCTTTACTGTATATCCCACCATTCACTGGTAACGATTCCTAGGCCCACCAAGGCACACAATATGACTTTAATGCAACCCAGAGTTTGGTTCAGGGGTTAGTAGGAAAGTGTCTTCATGATCCTTATTCTGGTTCAAGGACCACTACACCATGTGTTTGTCAATTTGGAGATCCACCCCACTCAGCTTCAATCCAATATGACCATCCCACATAAACCATATGAGATAATCCATCTCATCAAAGCTATTAGGAAATGGCAAGGCTAGGCTGAAAATACTTTCAAACCTAGAAAAAACCATGCCATGGTAGAAAATAAACGCATGCAATCCCATGTATTCCAAATCTAGCAAGAAAAATACACATGCAAGTTGATATTTGCAATGAATCCTGTTCTAGCTTCTTGGTCCTACCTTTCCCTACTTGATCTTTGCTTCCTCTTGCCTTCTTTTCCCTTCTTGCTTCAATGCCAA